>JAJHUR010137789.1:6488-28606 GCA_027495735.1 Lutjanus campechanus | reverse complement strand
TGGGATCTTAGTAAATCAGGCACTAAGTGTTTTTATCATATGCGTCACCTACAGGCCAGTATCTGCCCCAACAATGACAAAAAGGTCATTTTGTAGACATTGTCTGGTGGTATTTTAGAGTTCGTCATTTCCTGGACAACAATTGGTACATATGCCACCATGGAGTGGAGTGTTTCTCAGCGCTGGGCTTAACTGTATAAAAGCACAACTTTATAACTTTATTTACCGATTTGGTTGAAACTGGATCGTATTTTATGGAGGAAGTATTTTCTTGTTTTCCCTCTGATGTCAACTCGACTGTTTATTTACAGAGTTGACTAATGGATGGATAGCTTTAGCTTGCTTGCTAAAGTAGCTAATAATAATATATATTCTCAAGTTTAAGTAGCTGAAGTAGCTAATAATAGTCGTAAGGGGGGCAGGGAATGTCCACGTCAAGTCCCTCTGTACAGTAGCTGCCTGTTTTTAAGGAAACAATTAACATGCTGCTAGCTGTTTCATGGGCACTTTAATTGTTTGTTTATTAGAAGGTGTAGTTGTAGTTCTCGATTAGTTCAGACATCTCCTCAAAACTGATGTTTTACACACCAAGTCTTGCTGTTTTTGCATATTTTTTAGCAGGATTTTAATTGGACAGCAGTCATTTTCGTACTGTATCATCAATGCTCAATGCTAATGTGTCGCTGTTTCCCTTAGCGCTCGATGATGTTCCCATGAATGGCTAGCGGGGCACTTATTGCGTATGAGTCTCCTGTGAAATGGGCAGCTATGGGAGGGAATTGTTGTAGACACTGATTAGCGCTTACAGCAGCCAATAGCACGGTGTGTTACGCCCTCAGCATTTAGCTAATCAGCTAAGGCGGTCCATCGATGGAACGGTCCTATTAGATGACTGCGAGCTCCCAGTATACATGGACAGACCAGGACAAAAACAGCAACCAAGGTGACAAGGAATAGGCAACACTAACAAGGTGGTTTTCTTCGTGGGTTTGGCTCCCAAGGCTGAGTCGTGGCTAACCAAGCTAACGGCAGTCAGCGATTAGCTAACTTATTGTAGCGACAAGTAAAACTATCTTTTCATCAGGACACTCTGTAAACAGCCTTTGTACTGTAATGCCTGTCAACAGCTGACAGTTACTGTTAGCTACTTCAGCAACAAGTAAGCTGAAGCCATCTGTCCATCAGGAAAACACGCAAATAAATCCCGGAGTGTAGAAACTGAGCATCCAGAGGACATTAGAGAAGACACCAGAAAATATTTTCTCAATAAAATATGATCTGGTCTTGAGGCTGGCTCCCCAGACACACTCTGATCTGGTGAGAGGTCTTCTCTTTCCATGGTCTTTTGTGTCATATGTGACAAATCGTTTCGTTGGATCAATTTCCAGGCAAAGACAAACTTTGAAATACCTTTAAAAATACCTCAAAATATCTACAGAGCAACATTTTTTTTTTATGTTTTGTTTTTGTGTATTTGTTGGTGTTGGGCCTCATACTGCCTTGCAGGTGGCGTTTATCACAAAAATAAAAAAATCTCTTCAACATTTTAACTTCATGGGATCTTGAAAATGAACCCTTACCGCATAATTCAACAGGAAAGTCTCCACAGTCACACTCCAGGGAGGGGAAGTTTATTTGGGCAGCTCATGTCAACACCTGCAGTGTATCTTCTATGATCCTGTAAATCTTTACTGATTGCCTCCATCAGACGGGATGTAGGTGGTGGAGTGGTGTGTGTATGTGTGTGTATTTAAGTGTGTGCGTGGATGACCCTAACAGGCCAGCAGCAATTTCACCACACATTAGATGTGACGGATCAGCCGCACGCTGCCACACACCTTGGAGCTGCAGGTGTAAAAAAAACAGTCAACACATGTATCAAGAACCAGGGGAGAGCAGTGTGATTCTGTAGGGCTGATGTGATATGACAGGGGAATAATAATGAAACGCAGCTGCTGTCTTACCACTGACCTGGATTGATATAGTACAACTGAGATACAGAGACAGTCAATCCTCCAACGCAGCGGGTTCTCCGTTGAAACGCACTACGTCTAATCCCATTTGTCAACAGCAAAGACACGCTTGGATTTTAGGGTCGCGGCGTCGAACAGCACGTTCAAACACATCGAGACGGCAGCCGTCGCCACTCAGGATGGCTTTACACAGTGGCGGTGTGTATGAATGTGTGTATGCGTGGGCACAGACGCATAGGTCAGCGCAGTTAGTGAGTGATGTGCTTTGGACTGTCAGCATGAGTTACTGTAATAAAACATCACAAGCGGGCGCGTCGTGCATACAAACATTTTTAGTTGACTTTCTTGCGAGTTTATCTCCTCTCCGCCACAGAGGCCTCAACATGAAAGGTGTTGGATTTCTCGCTGTACATCTCCACTTTCTGTGGCAAGGCAGGCATAAATAATAAACATTATCAGTTTCCTTATTGTTTGTCTTTGATGCAGGAGCAGCCTCCTTCTGTCAGCCTCCCTCCTGCCTCTTCTTCTTTGTTGGCTTTCATGCACATTTAACGAGGTTATACCCACACATTCAGCGCATTAGGTCTCTCCCACTTGTGTAGTCAGTGGGTTTTATCATTGTGTAATGGGTAACCACATGGGTTTTGTTCTTAATGTGTCCTTGTGGCTGATTACAAAGCCAAAGCCTGTGTGAAGAAGTATTTTAGGGTCAGAAATACACCCTAAAACAGAATTTTAAACTGTTCTCGCTATGATCTTGGACCTCAACTCAAATTTGTGCTAATGAACAACCCAATCTCACTGTTATTTATTGCAAAAATAAATTAAGTGCTAATCTATGATAGAAACCCAAGTTTGTTTTCCTCCACATAGATAGATTAAAGCTTATAATTGTAGTAACAGATAAACAGATAGCTTTAGCTTATTTGTTGGTAAAGAAGCTAATAACTACCTAATAGATATTCTCAAGTTAGAGTAGCCATTAACAGTTAATATTCTCAAGTTGCTAAAATAGCTAATATATTCTTGACTTAAAGTAGCTAAAGAAGCTAAAAGGTCATTATTTTTTTACTTAAAGTAGTGAAAGTAGCTAACAATAGTTAATATTCTCAATTAAAGTCGCTGAAGTATCTAATATGATATTCTTGAGTTAAAGCAGCTAAAGAAGTTAATCATAGTCAATATTCTGAAGTTACAGTCAGTATTCTTGAGTTAAAGTAGTTAATAATAGTTCATATTCTCAATTAAATTAGCTAATAATAGTCGATATTCTCAAGCTAAAGAAGCTGAAATAGCTAATAATAGTCAATATTCTCAAGTTAAAGTAGCTAAAGAAGCTGATATTCTTTAGTTAAAGTAGTCTAGCTAAAGTAGCTAAAAATTGTTGGTATTTTCAAATAAAAGTAGCTAAAGTAGCTAATCAAAGTCAATATTCTCAAGTTAAAGTGCATAGTCATATTCTTGAGTTACAGAGGCTGAAATAGCTAGTAATAATTGATATTCTCAAGTTAAAGTAGCCAAAGTATTCTTGAGTTAAAACTAGCCAGCTAAAGTAGCTAAAAATAGTTGGTATTCTCATATTAAGGCAGCTAAGGTAGGCTAACCAATAGTAGTAGTAACAGTTAAACAGATAGCTTTAGCTAACTTGTTGCTAAAGTAGCTAACCACAACTGTTAGCTGCCATTAGCAGGCAACAGAACTGGGTTCAGCAGCCTCCCAGTGAACATGTGTCCTCAAGACTGATTACAAATTCAAAGCCTGTGTGAAGAAGCATTTTAAGGACAAAAATACACCCAAAACAGAATTTTAAACTACCCGTGCTATGATCTTGGATCTTAACTCAATTTTGTGTAAATAAACAACCCAACCTCAGTGTTATCTATTGCAAAAAATAAATTAGGTACAAAACTGTGATAGGAGCCCACGTTTTATTTCCTTTACAGAGATAGATTAAAGTGTTGGCTCTTGCTTTTTTGGGGGCCTGTTTACACTGTCCAAGTTGATTGAAAAAACGCCTCTCTCTTTTTGGGCAGATTCCCCCTTTAATGTGTTTTCCCTGGCTGAGACTGTGCCGCAGCCAGCACACAGATGATAACAGATGATAGGAGAAAGAGCTTTTCCATGACCTTCCGAGCATTCAACTCATTTGACTTTGATGTGTAAAGTGGAGCAATGAATGGAGGAGCGGCTGTGCTTTAATTTTGGTCTAAATTACAAACTCAAATGAGTAGAGCACAAAGTGAACAATGGCAAGGTGCAAGGACCCCAGCTCAGTTCTCGTGACACAACAGTGCCACCTACTGGTGAGAGTGTAATTATGTGTGACCTGCTGAGTAAAGAAGTTAACAGATGCTTGTGTGAGTGCTTATCTGCCTGTGTCTACACACAAGATCCCCTTCAGAGTTGTTTGAAAGCACATTAAAAAACTCTACTGTGAATAAATTGTGTCCGATATGGTTTCTCCACAAAATATTCTAGAAATACACATTAGTAAAAAAGAAAAAAACTCTTCAAAGCACACCTAATCCTTCTTCCTGAAAAAACCCAGACTCTGTGAAAATGTAAATGTTTCATTTCAGAGATTTATAGCTGGACACAAGGTGTCTCCTACTTCACTGTGAAGCCCATTCTCAGTGTAGTTGTGTTTTAGGTTTCAGGTTTCCACATCACACTTTTGTGAGGTGCTTACTGGACCATGAATAGCTTCCAAACTATGGTATGATGCCACAAAATAAGACCAGGCAGCAGATGTATGTGGAAACTTCCATCTTTTTGCATATATCATTCTGCGCAGTGAAGCTCCACCATTCAAGAAAACTCCCAATAAACTTCAACAATTGTTTATAGTATTTATGGTCTGCATCTTTTGTATTTACATTATATTGTATTTACGTTCAATTATTCACTCTTCATATAGTAGCTCTTTTTGTCAGTGGCGGAGTCCGCCACTCCTGAATTTAGATTACCTTCTTGAACACAAGGGATTAACAGCAAAATGATACATGTAATTCTGCACAACTCCTGCTCAACTCAACTCAGCTTTATTTGGGACCTTTCAGACACACACACACGCAGTACAAAGTGTTTCACGTAGCAATATTAAAATACAGACAGGAAATAAACAACAAAAGCAACAACAATAAGTTAAAATTTTGCAAGAAAAAAAGAAAGAAAAAAAAAGATAAATAAAAGTGAGTAGAATGAAATAAAAGAAAAAGAAAAATAATGTAATGAACAAATTGACGCAGATGGAACATTTCTAACTGCTGCTGTTTAAACATGTTCAATCAGCAAGACAGGTTTTATTGTCAGGCAGCCTCAGGAAACCGAGTTTTGCAGTTTTTGTATTAATATTTATTGTAACTTCTTCATCCTGTCACTTACTTGCAATGTTGTGTATAATTAAATATCCATTACATAATAATAATTGTAAAAGTTATTTCATTACAGATCACTCAAGAGAATAGTGGTTCTTACGTCGCTCGGCCCTGCCCAGTGAAAGCGATTCTCTGACCATTAACAGCTAGCATAGCATTAGCCCCGATGACCGCCTGCTGACAGCACTCCATAGTTCAAACAGCCGCCAGCTGTCCAGGTGAATCCATTGGCCAATGTTAGCAAGCCCACAAAGAATAACCAACAAGTCAGTAAGGTAACTTTGAAGTTACATATTGCTGTTGAATATGTACCTCCTAACCACACCTCCAGCTCCAGCACCAAGCCAACATGTAACATGATCAGTCTGTCAACTGAACACAGTGAGACCAAACTGATATTAGCCCATCAGATTCCTGGTAAAATAGTGAATTCATTACTGGGATTACTGAATTATAAACTGTAATGTCTCACATTAGTTGATGCTGATAGTTACATATTACTGTAACATAATACTACGTCAAATCTGTTACTGCCCACATTTTCTTATTTGTGATATTTTATGTCAGTGCACTTTGTTGTTACTCTTCTTTAGGGTGTGTATGCTGTAGGATCTATTACCTTTTATATTTGTGTATTGTAGATGGTCATAATGCATATAGTGTTTTAGCTGTGTATAGGGTAACTGATCTATACTCTCATGGTGGATCAACAAAGTTGATCTTATTTTTGCTTTTTCAAACTAACTGACTTCATTGTGCATACAGATCGTGTTGCTGTGGAACCATACAGTGTCCTTAATTGAGAGAATGAATGCAATTAATTTGTAATTGTGACTTCCGAGGAGGAATAAAGAATCATAAGGATACTCTGAGGTGTGTTTCTGGTTCAGCAGCCAGTGACGGCGACAGCCAACTGCTCTCTGTATGTTTTTAAGTGCAGTTGCTAGGCTGCCCAAATTGGACTGTTGTTTCTTTAACACTGGTACAGTAACAAGGGGGATGCATGCAAAACATTGTGCCAGCAAGCACAATACAGTCTCTTCTCCCATTGGTCCTGAGATTCCTGATCAAATGTGATTAAATCATCGCAGATCAACTGTTTTCACTGTATCTTTTCATGTAATGATTAAAAACCTATAGAATGGTGCTGTGGTTGCCATCAGGGAAAAGTCTTATCAGCATATATATGTTTACTGACTGTTGTAACACTGTTTGTGTTTTCAACCATGTCGCCTTTTTTGAGCACATTTGTGCAGCTGAAAATAACTTAATTCACAGTTGCACCAGAAAGCAGCACAGATGTGTCTGGTGTTGTCTGGTGCTCCTCCAAATGAAATGTGCTGTTTGCTAGAATAACAGTGGGCATAAGGTCATCCCACAAACAATTGTTATTTTTAAGGTTACACTGACGGTGCTCATGCTTACAAAACTGAGCACATTAAAATCACCAGAGAGCAGTGGGTCAAGGTTTACTTTGAAATGATGCTCACATATAGTTATTTCACTGGAGAAGATAATAGGCAGCAAAAAATCATAATCAGACATCTGAAACAAGCTGTACACAACACGACACTGGCATATCATCACTTCCTCAGCTGGTGTAGTGACGTGTTTGCAGACAGATGCGTATTTACACATTCAGTAAATATTCATTTTCATTTTAAATTGTGTTTCTGGTCACCTGACGAATGTAAGCCCAATATTCACTCCCCTAGTATCTCTGTTTTGGTCTCCACCAACTCCAGGGAAAAACATCCAGCTCTTTAGGTGATACATCCTCCACTTTCAAGTTCAGCATCTACTGGCTTTGTCTTTCTGCCATTCGGTGCTGGTCCCTGCAATTAGAAACAGAAGGTGATAAAGTTTAAAACTGTAAAATTCCACTCCAGGACACCATTCAGTGAACTGAAATAAACTTAAATGTTCAGTAGAGCTAAGGGGAACTGCAGAGGTGAGTGATTATTATCTGTTTGGCACTTTGAGCTACCCTTTTAATGTAAACACGGTCATTTGAATCATTCCTAACATAAAGAATATTGATTATAGGAGCTTTCAGTGTGGACTGCCCATTGTTCTGACAGCCCATTATTCCAAAAGCCCAATAGTTCGAAAAATGTCCCACTAGACAAAAGCCCATTTGTGCTACAGCCCTTTCTTTATTCCAGCCATTGCTCAGAAGGCCCATTGCTCCGAAAATGCAAACTCAAGCTGCAGTTGTTAGTTCAATAACTGCTCCATGTTGCTGAATTTGTGGGGGTTTTGCTTTTAAACATGCAGTAACTAATTCTGGAGAAAGACTGTTGACTGACGGGTCTCATTCTCAGGACATCAAACTACCGACGCTTTGCACTGGTGGCTCGAAGATGGCTGAGAGCTGAGTCTCATTTCCAGGTTTTGAAGTACTCAAGGGAAAGAGACTCAGCAATCAACTGTGTTACCTACCTGTGACTGGCCAAAGGTTATCATGGAACTTTTGCACTATGGCACCCATAATAAACTGCCTACCCTAGGCTTAACTGGCTATCGTTCTGGTCTTAGGGTTGTAGTGTGAGGGAAAATGTGTAATTTTGGTCCAATTTGTTTTCGGGACTATTGGGGCTTTGTAATAATTGGCTGTCTGAATAATGGCATGGTATCCTTTAAAGGTAGAATCAGTAGGATTTGTCTAAACTTTTGGTAAACGCTCCAGAAAGATACCAGGATCTCAAATACAGAAGTTTTGGGTCAGTAAAGCGTCCCGAACACACTCAAATAAAGAGAAAAATAAGGACATCTAGTCAGAGGGCAGGGTCTCTGCGGATACAGACACCACCATACACTTCTAATATTATGTTTTTATGAGTCTATACATGTTTTTTAAAGAAAACAATGCATATTATACCTTTAAGTAACATTACAGGGACTATAATTAGATGTATGGCTGTAACATTATACAAGGTTGTCCAGTAAACAAACTGTAAGGTGTGATCACACTACACGACAGCTGGTATGTGAACAAACACGATTGTTTAAGCAGTTCCTCTTTTAGTTTGCAGAAGTACCTGTTCTGCATTTGCCAAGCAGCGGTATATACAATGTGTGATGACAAAAACCCACAAACACCTGGTCAGCATCAGTTCATTTTCACGCCCTCTCCCTCAGTCAGTCAGTCAGCGTCACTCCAGTGAGACACTCCTTCTCCTCCAGTTACATCCGAGCGAATGAGCCGCGTGCGAGAGCGGCGGACTAAAATAACCGCCGTTAGGACTCGCACACCCCCAACTTGATGGCGTATGCATTATAGATGCCCACTTCACAATGTGTCACATCATGTCTTGATTTGTATGCGTACCACGCATTTGATCTTCTTCAGGCAGGAGTAATAACCAAAGCAGGGAGATCTGAGAGATTTTCACTAGTGGAAGAGGGAGCTCGACACTAATGAACGCGTCTTTGTGCCGAGGCTCAGAAATCATGTTGAGTTTGTGATGTTTTCCAGAGCGAGGGATGGGGGGGCTACTACAGTGCAGACTTAACTTTGCCTATATAATTGCACTGCAAGAGATGCTTTACTGTAAAAATGTACTTTTATAAATTGCACTTACGGTACTTCGCACATAGATCCAAACTAGAGAACACTTACATATGTGCAATGAGCAATAATTAACACGCAGCACTAATGACTGTGAACATCTACACCTTTGCAAATACACACAAGCCATCTGTTTACTCCATAGCAAAACTATCTGCTGCTTTATATTGCAGCATCCCGGGAGGTGGTTGTGTAGGAAAGTCTCCCAGCATGCTCTCGGGCTTTTGTGTTATACATTGGCCATATTTCCACTACATACTACAGCTCTATGTGCTTTTGGTACTTTTACTTTGTTTCCCACTGCAGATAGTACTCCCTCAGCGTAGGCAGGGTGGATTGACATAGTGATGGTATTGCAGCAGTTGTGAAGCAACACATAGGAGCTTTGCTTTTATTCCCTTAGAGGGGAAATCTGTACGAAGATAGAAAGATCCATAGGTCCTTACTGATAGCTAGTTGGAGCCATAGACGGTATATTAAATAGGTTGAATCCCTATTTAATATACGTCTATGGTTGAGATGTGAGGTGTTTTTGCCTCAAATCACCAAAAGAAACCCGAAACTCAGGCTGGCTGCTTGCAGGCTGCAGGGACTCTGAACCTACAGAGTACAAGACTTTATACTTTGGCAAGAGACAACTAGTCCTCCACTGTAAGTTGATCAGCTGTTTATAACTGTCAGTTTTCTGTTGATGTAAAGTTAAGCCCATTATCCTGAAAATAAAAGCCCACTGCTCTGAAAACATACACTCTGGAGTTGGAGTTCAGTGACTGCTTTACTGCCTGCCAGGCTCCATTAACATATTGCTTAATTTAACTGTTATAAACATCTACTCTTTCTGAAACATTATTAATAATTTCTTACAACTCATAAACAGACACTAAGTCATTCGGTAAACATTCGGCATTGATTTTAGCTCCATGTGAAGTGAATGAACATGCAGCCAAAACAAAACTCGGCGAAAGGAGAACATGCTGGCTGTAGCATTGTTGTCAGAGAAGTCAGTATTTCAACTTAGCATGTTTCCTTACTCTCTGATGACATATCATGGTCATTTTATGATTTAGTACAGCAAATATGTTTCATATTTCTCCTTATTTATTATTTAATATATAACATCTGTTAAAATGTCATGCAAAGTAATAAAAAGAGTTGCACGCATTCCTCGCCTCCTTGTAAAAAGTGAAAAAAAAGGAACTGCTCCAAATACAATCAAAGGTACACAAAAAGCTCCAAAGCTGTGATTTCATCTTTCATGTGAGCTTTGAAACCTTGATAAGAAACGGAATAAAATGAAAAAGTATCTATGTAGGTCAAGTTCTTCTAATGCACAAGTACCAATGAAAAAATTCTGAAGCTTTAAGTTAGTGAAAGCAGTTTCTTGTATTCAGTTTAAGGTCACATTGAGAACAAAAAAAAAAACAAAACAAAACAAAAGGACTTCAGAAAGAATATGTGAAAATATATATTTCAAAGGAATTGTAGGTATGAAATTTGAGGGCATTATGTTCTCTACTAAAGTCAGTTACTGTTTTGTCTGGTCAAACATCACAAAACATCTGTCCTATTGATCAGTCCTGCTGCACATGCATTAGCCCGTTTCCTACAAATTACACTACAGTACAGGGAACTGGTTTTGAAATGACATTGTTTGTTTAGGTTTTTTTTTCAATATTTGTTTTGTTTTTGACATTCCAGGTTGCTATTGGCTTCCATTACTTTCGATAAGGTATCAGACCCGCTTGCAAACTCTTATCCTACCCATCACACTGTCATCAAGTCTGCATTATTTTTAGTTTTTATTGCCTTACATTTATGAGGTAATGATGTTATGCGGTGCAGACAACTCAAAGGGGACGATGCCAACCAGTGCAGCTTCTGCTAGACTTCCCTGCTGCTCTGTCCTCAGGCATACCTGTTTATGTGCTGCAGACTGGACAGATTGGAAGCGTTTCAACACTTCTAAAGAGCTGCCCACTCAGCTCTCTGATTCAGACGTTTCTTCCTCATGTCCTTCGCAGAAGTCACTGTGTGTTGTTGCCGACAGGGGTGACAAAGTGTATGTGTGCTGATTGTGTAAACGCTCCTGCAGCAACTCCTCTGTTGACAGGTCAAAGGGCGAGGAGTCGTGTGAGGCTGATGGCCATCAGGTTACACATCCTCTCTGTGTATCAGCGGCTGAATAGAAACTGTTGAACAGCTGAGATTTAACCACCAGATGATACAGAGCGTCTTCCTTCCAGCTGATCCACACGGAATTTCAATGAAATTACACAACTGATTTATAATTTATGACCAAATATAGACATGGTAACAGTCAGGTAACAGTGTGAGGGAAAGAAAAGATTTGACAGTGTTTTGTGCATTTGATGTCATGATGGGAACTGTTGGGTTTCTGTAAATAATATTATAAAGAGTGCAGTCTAGCCTAAGGATGTTCCTGGTGACTAATTCTTCCTGTTGACTAGTTGACTAATATAACTTTAAAAAAAGACTCATGAAGTAGTTACAATTGAGCACAATTTGTTTACTGTTAATGTTAAACATTGTCCAAAAAATACTGTGTGTATATAGAGGCATTTGAAGCTCTTAGTCACAGTCTACAGTCACCAAATCGTATTTTAAATGCAGCTGAAATGTGTGCTGCTTTGTGCCGTGCAATATGAACATTACACATTAACCTACAAAACATGACAACTCACCAAATGCTTCACCTTTTCAGATCGAACAGGATCACAGGGTCTGCAGGTAAACAACACTGTTTGCTCGGAGCTGGCGTTAGCTGCCAGCCTGCCACACAGTGTGGCTAACATTAGCAGTGCTAGCAGCAGCAGCAGCAGCAGCAGCAGCTCTGCTTGCATATTAATGTCTGTGTCTGTGCTGAATGTGGTTACAAGTTGCCCCAGTGAAGTGATTTATATGCCAGTTTATTCTGGCACAGCTTACACTCATCCTTATTTTCATTTTCTACATCAAAATACTGACAAATCGCACTGGTTTTTACTAGCTGTCATCTGTCCCACTTTGCTGATAACATCTGGGGCCTGGCCATCAGGTCACTCGCTCTATATAAAAAGTGCCCTGATATAACTTCTGTTATGAGTTGGTGCGATATAAATAAAATTGACTTGACTATTATCAGAGCAACCCAGCATTACCTTTTCAGAATAAAAGACAAACATGCACGTGCATGTTCTCATTAGGGCTGCAACTCATGTTTATTTAATAGCCTACTGATTTTTTTCTCTTGGTCTATAAAATATTAAAAAAAACTTGAAAAATGATCAAGGAGATGTCATAAAACGTATAAGCAGCACACTGAGAACACAAAAACATCCTAATTTTTGCCCCTTATGGACCCTCAGATATGCTATTTTATGTTGAAAAGAAAACCAAATCTTTAGTTTGCTAATGTTGGCTAAACTCTAGCTAACTATCGAGCTAATCTACATTAATCATTAGCTTCCTGGTTATTTAGTGTTTTGCCAACATTAGCTAATTTAAATGAATCTTTCTTACAGGTTCCCCCTGCAACAACTTGCCCATAAAATCAAATTTTGGTTTTCTTTTCAATATAGATAAGGACGTACCACATCTTTGTACAGGAAACAGAAAATGAGAAAGTTGACAGAGGTACCAGGTTTGCTCAACTGTTATTGGAGCACAGAGAATTACCATTCTGAGAACAGTTAAATCCCCTGCAAAGACAGAAACAACCATACAAACACATTTTCTGCTACATTATCAATGTGATGAGAATCAGTCCATCATTTTGATCATGATGGGATCCTCATGATGCTTATTTTCCAAGCGTGTGCCATTATGTGGCTGCGGGGTTGTTGATCTTGCCCATGATGAGGATGCTCCCGGTGGAGTTCTCCGGGATGAAAACCTAGAAGGGTCTGTCTGTTTTGATGGTTGATGGCAAATTGAGGATTACTACCTGCACCACTGATGCTGCTGGCTGCTATCTCTGTTCCCAATTCAGTGACACTCAGCACAGCCTCGTGGGATGTCTGTGGAGGAAAAAGGAAGAGGCAGTCGCAGTATAGTTTGAAAAATGGAGAAGCTACAGTCTTTTTCAGCATCCTCTGGAGGTATCTGTCACCATTCTGCAGTTGTACCTGAACTGCTGCTCATCCAGCGAAGAAGTAGCGGTACTAGTAGTAGTAGTAACACACCTAACAATGTTTGCCTCTCCTACCTTTGAGACTTCGAGCCTGACCTCGTCAGACATGACAGAGAAATCAGCATTGTCTTGATAAGTGTTATGTTATGCACATTTCTTTTAGCGTGCTGTCCAGGGAAGATCAGCAGAGATGGAAATTTTGGTAGAACAGTTCCACATAACCAAAGAACATGAACATCACTAGTGTCTGAATCACTGGAACATAGCAAGTTAAATTACAGTTTGTCTAAGTAAGCTAAACTGTGCCCATCATGAACATATTAATTGTTCTTTGAAGTAAATGAAATACATCTAATCCAGTCAATATTTTCTCAATCATCAGTTAATCCACATCGTATTCATCCAGTCAGTTCTGAAACCATTTAAAATTAGCTTTGTGGTAAACCTGCTTAAAATAGGTGATCAACTCCTTTCTTATTGCCAGTAGACAAGTTTGCCTTTCTGGTTTTCCTGAAACGTCACAAACGAGCAGGAAAACAGGGTTACTTATGGTGGTGGCCGTCAAACCTGGCCGACTAATTTGGATCAATGTTCGAGGGCTGCCTGAACAGAGACAGATGGAATTTGTGGGTGAGATGATAAAGAGTCACAGAAGTTAGGTGACAAGGAGGTGACAAGGCTTCATTACCGCAGAAAAAAAGGGGCGGAACTTCACATATTTCTATTACTGCAGATCGGAGCTGGAGCTGATAAATACTCATGACTGCTATAGAGTCATTTGACCCAGGAATGGATGCCGATTGTACCCTTTACCATTAAAGACTGAGTACTGTTTGTTACCCCTCCAGATCCCATCATTTACCATGGCGTTCCCTTCTTAAACTTTTGAAGAATGAGTCCCACCAGTGCCTTATGTAGTACTTGCTGATGTAGCCTTCCACCTCCGTCATCTTGCCTTCATCAAGGAAAATGATTATCATGGAGGTGTTGCCCTCGTCGGGCAGCATGATGACAGTGCTGTCAAATCCCCAGGTGCTGTTGTAACCATCCCTCAGCATCTTGGCCACTTGAACTTTGATGTTCTTGTCCACCTTTCGTGTCAAGTCATGGTTGAAGGATTTCTTCCACTGCCTGGTATGAGACAGCGAAGAGAGGAAGATGTCAGTAATTTGTATTTAAATGTTGATGCTTTGCTCTTTAATCACCATACCTAATGGCTACATCATTAAAAGTGGTTTCATCTCATCTTTTATCTTGTCCTGCATCCTCAGCTGAAGAACGCTGAAGATCTCACCAGAGCAGTAGGACTAGAGATTCTTCAGGAGCTCCTCCAGAGGATTGAAGCCAAACCTATACCGACATCCATCTGCTGATTCTCCTGGTTGTGTCCATGCATGTAAAAAAAAAGATGCTTATACATGTCATAGACCTGGAGTCTCCTTTAAGGTGCTGTAGACCAAGCTGGAGAACAGCTGGTTGTCGGTTTCGACCCTGTAGACCACGCAGTCATGACAGTGGAGAAGCCCAGCAGCAAGAAGAAGATGTTTCTCAAGCAGCAGCCTTGGCATTCAAACTTTTCTAGAGGGTGAAGTCAGCACTGGGAGGGGACAGCTTGTGGTTTGTGTTCAGGGTGGTGGTGATGGTGCTCTGCTCAGCAGTTGTGCTGTGAGTGCACAACTAAGATACCACACATCTTTACAGCTTGTCAATACAAGTAAAACCAAAGGAAGCTGTTAGTTGGGCTCAAACACAGTAAATCATAGCAGTATTTGATGATAAACAAAACAGACCCGAATAATTTCATGTGATATTGTGTGGTGGTGGTGGCATATTTTATTAATGTGATGAATTAAGAATTTAAAGCTGACAGTAGTTAATGACTCAATACCTTTCAAACAGAATTCTCTGATGATATTGTGTTACTTTCATTCTATCATACATCTTGATCTCCACGCAAGCTTAATTTCTAGTGCAATGAATTCAGATATCACCTACTTATGAAATTTACATCCAAGTTGTCAACATTTATATAAAGCATCCAGCATATTTCAGCGGAGAGCCGTGCTTACCATTAATGTCCTCTTTGCTGCAGTTTGGCAGAAACCTCACCATTACATACAATTGATCCAAGAGAGTTAGCTGACAGTTCTATTAAATATTCACGAGGACCAGCCTCTTTTTCTGTTCAGTGCCAAGAGATTTCTGGCAAGGCTATCTTTACTGATGCAACACAGCTCGCTTGACACAATACTGGTAAAGAACCGCTGGTGCGGTAGGGGAGTTGAATTAAATATGTACAGGGCCGTAGCCAGAATTTTTGAGAAACTGACGTCCGTCTAAGCCCCTCCTGGGAAATCTGTGGAGACTGCAGGATAAATCTCTGCATTTTGATTTTGGGAGTAACAATAATCAATTGAGAAATAATGTCAGTGCCGACTCTTAGATGAAACTTGGACTCGAATCCAACACAAGATGAGTCACAAATATGTATATATTTCTCAGTTCAGTATCATATTCCATTGAAATCACTGTCTTGAAGCAATTGAGCAGGGGAGCACAACTGTAGTATATTTCAGATTTTGCTCTAAATTGTCTGAAAAGGAGTGTTTTAACACTCATTACTGAAGTTAATCCAAACTGTAAGCTATAATCTAAAAGTTATGCATGACAGTGAAAAGTTAGTGTGTAAAATGACTTATCTGATCTTGTCTTGTCTTCAAATTACTTTAAATTAAATATATGCCAATGCATAATATGCCCTTAAAAATAAGAAATAAAATTGGTGTACTGAAAATGTAAATCTTTTTTTCCCAATAAAATAATAAGAGGTGTTTCTCACTATTGATTATAGTGATAAATAACATTCCACCAAAACACTATGGTAATAACCTCTGAAACAATCTGTCTATAGCCTACTTCATCTTCTGTACATTCCCTGTACCCAAAGATTCTGATACATGATTACACATATTTATTTACACCTAGGCTATATGCCCCGGTAAAATCCCTCATCACCACAAACCAGCTTTTGGAGTACGGTAGGCTACTTGCCTCTTCCCACCACTTTTCACGTAACCTCATGTTTACTGTTTACTTAGATAGGCTACATGCTGGTAGGCCGGTCTATGTTGAAAAAAAAAAGGATGAGATGACTAGCTAATCTACATCAGTTATTAGCTAGCTAGTTACATCTGATAGCTAACATAAACAAAATACTAGCAAACTAGCTAGATAATCTATGTCAACAATAGCCACTTTAAGATGTGGCCAGCCTGTAGCCATGTTGCTTCTACAAGTATCCCAGCAACATCTTTTAGCCATCTTCAAAATGTGGTTTTCTTTTCAACATAAACAAGCCTAGCATTAGCGTACCTAAACACAGGAAACATAAAAGGGAAAAGTTACCAAGTTTCCACCAGGTACCAACTTTGCTAAACATGTAGAAAGGACAGGGACTTAAAAAGAGTCAATTGTTTATTCAAAGCCGTTGCCATGCAGTGTAACTTTATTATTAACTTGCTTCTCACAGTGAATATTTTGCCAGTGAAAATGTTAGAATGTTATTGCCTCTGTGCACAAAGGTTTGGAAATGTCATATTTTGAAAGCATAGGTTTGTGAGTTTGTGAAATCAAATCCTGCTGCTTCTGTTCCTGTGATGTAACTTGTAGTTATTTGTTTTTAGAGCGCAGGTCAGGCGTAATACAGTCTATAGGAGGCTAAAGGCTATTCATGGCATTGACTAATATTGCCTCAGAGGTTGGCTATGTAACTTGAGCCACCTCCTTATTATTGCCATTCTACAAAGTTCTTAAAGCGATATTCCACTTCGTCAGAATAAGCCACTCAGTATGTACTCACCCCTATGCCGATGTGATGATGGGTGAAGGTCTTCAGTTCACCAAACAATCCTGGAGATTTAGGAGAAACAGGGTAGCAGCCTCATCCAGTACAATGGCAGTGAATGGTGGCCACGGATAAAACTTTTAAAAAAAGCACACAAAACAAACACAAAATGTCTCCATCCTGCTTGTGTGGTGTAATCCAAGTGTCCGCGAGCCGCGACATTAAAAATTAACCACAAAAGACGCCATTTACGCCATGTTTTTAGCAGAAATGTCAACTGTAGCATGTAGCCGGTAGGATGTAAACATGGCGTCGATCTCACAAGACTTCCGCACGTGCATCCATTAAGATATATACGAAGTCTCGCAAGATCAACGCCATGTTTACATCCTACTGGCTACATGCTACAGTTGACATTTCTGCTAAAAACATGGCGTAAATGGCGTCTTTTGCGGTTAATTTTTAATGTCATTTTATGTTTGTTTTGCTGCTACCCTGTCTCTCCTAAAACTCCAGGATTGTTTTGTGAACTGAAGACCTTCACCCATCATCACATCGGCATAGTGGTGAGTACATACTGAGTGGCTTATTCTGGCAAAATGGAATATCGCTTTAAATTATCAAAGAGGATTTGTATCATCAATAGCAGCAGTCATGTGTGCTTTGAAAGTGCAACATGCATTCAAGCACAGTGTTGACTGATCTGGTAGTAAGTGTTGAGTGTGTGCATGTTGCAGCCCCCTCGCCCACAGAGAGAATAGAATGACAGGACCGTACCGTACGTGAGCAAATTGTTACATGTGTGTCACATGATGTAACAAGTTGTGCAAACAGAGCTCCTCGGCTCTGCTGGCAAGATGATGCCAACCTTTTCTCGCAACATATCATGCAGCTAATTAGTTTTAGTAATTAGTCACTTTATATTATTTATTACATGATATATTATTACATGTTTTTAAAGACCCCAAAGGACATGACCTCGGTGTCCTCAGTGGTAGCTACGAGCTACGAGTGTGTATGAACTACAACAATCATCATACAATTACAAAAATCAAATGATGCACCAGAAATCAGTGGCATTTGAGGAAAATATTTTTAAAAAAGAAAGAGTCATTTAAAACTGTCATTTCTACCAATTTCCTTCCCTCAGTAAGTTTGCATTAATTGGTATTGTAAATCATATATCCCAGAGTCAGGTTAATAGGATCTGTGAACTCAAGATTACATAGAAGAATTGAAATCCAAGTTGTTTGTGACAAATCTTTATTTCATATTGAATATATTGAGACAGCAATAGTATATTAACATGTTGGTTCAATGTGTTAGCAGATGTTTCAAGTGATGCATCTGCTAATGTTTGTATCATATCAACAGTCAGCTGGATACAATATATGATGATGTATTTAGACATTTATACACTTAGCCAGGTTCAGATGACAGGTGGTTATAAAATGTGTCACACTGACAGACTGCAGGCAGATTAATAGATGAACATTTCTGTTACTTGATGATAGATCTGTTGTCTTATTCATCCAACTAACCTCTATTCATCTTTTCCCGCAGTGGTCTTAATATCACTGTGACATCTATTACAGGCTTTCAGATGCTGAGGTAAAAATGTCCTGAAGCTGCTAAAACCTACTGCAGTGTGAAAATGTAACTCTCATTTCCCTTGTGTCTTTACACGGCTGTGGGGTTGTTCATCTTGCCCATGAAGAGGATGCTCTTTGTCGAGTGCTCCAGGATGAAGACCAAGAAGGGTCTGTCGAGTGTCATGGTTTCAGGCATACTCATGGGCATGACCTCGATGGTGGTGGTGGCTGCTGCCTCTGTTCCTGTTTCATCCACGCTCAGCACAGCCTGGTGGGACACCTGTGGAGGAACCAGAAGGAGACTGTCATTGTCTTGGAAATCATAGACTGATACATGTTAATATTCCTCCAACATTCCTCCTAATCGTCATGAAATAGGCCTTTGGTTTTCGATTTACATAAGAAATGCATGAAGGCTTGTTTATCTCTCTTACCTTTGAGACTTTGAGTTTGATCTCGCCAGACATGCCAGAGAAATCGGCGTTGTCACCAAAAGCGTCAGTTATGCCCATTTCCTTCAGTGTGCTGTCCAGGGAGGCATCAGCGGAGATGGAGAATTTTGGCAGGGACAAATCTACAGAACTGAGAAACACCAGGGTCAGAATCACTGGAATATACAGTTGACCTACACCTTGTTTATTCAACTGTAGCGCTACTCAGTTGGAGATTTGTTAATTTTTAACAGGGGGTGATGAACCCGGTACGTTTCATTTATCAGTGACTGACAAATTAACTCATGTATGTCTCTTTTCATCCTGTATTTTTTATTAATGATACTTTAATAATATGGTTGGGGCCATAGATTCTAGCTTGCCCAAACCCCAGTCATATAAAGGATCAATGAGTCGGGCAGATTGGACTGAACATATTTAACTATACAACCCCTCTGCCCCTGCTTTCTCTGCTACCAGGGGATGGATTTTGGTCATTTTGCTAACAAGGGGGGTGGCTCCTCCTCAAACAGCCTACTGACTATACTATAGACACTCCTTTTTTTTCAGTCACTAGTTGACGGCACACTTTACAACTATGAAGATGATGATTCAAAAGAAAATCAAATTGATCTCTTACTGCCTGTAAAGTGAGTCATGCCAGTGCCTGACGTAGTCCTTGTTGATGTAGCCCTCCACCTCGGCCATCTTGCCTTCGTCAGGGAGGACGATCATCATGGAGGTGTTGCCCTTGTAGGGCAGCATGATGACGGTGGTGTGGTTGTCAGCATCCTGATAGAAGTCGTAGCGACCAGTCCTCCTCATCATGTCCACCTGAACCGTGGTGGTGCCGTCCACATGGAAGTCTGCCTTGCTTGTCTGCTCAGCATTAAAGGGTTTCTCCCACTGTCCTGTATGATGCAGTGGTCAGGGGAAAATGAATGCAATGTAGTACTTCATGTCAGCATAAAACTTTAAAAGATGACTTTTAAAAGACTGCATTATGCACTAAAATTGTATCGCATTACCTCAGTATCTTTCAGACTGGTCTGTTTCAGATATCAGATATCAGTGGTATGCTCTGTCCTAGACCTGAACTTGTATAGATGGTGTGTCTTTATGTGTTCAACAAAGCAGCCAACTATCTGCATGCATGGTCTTTTCTGTTTGAGGACTTTTCTGTCTGTATATGGGTCCTACCTCTGAAGTAGACGTAGTTGATCAGCACCATGGCCATTTCAGGGTCCAAGTCCTTCACCTGGTCCTTGATCTTGTCATTTGTTTTACCAGCAATGAATCTGTTGATCTCAGCTGCAGCCTCGGCAGGTTTGGTAAAGTCAACATTGAAGATCTCACCGGCGTAGTAGTGCTTGACATCATTCACAAACTTCTCCAGAGGATTGAAGCCAGCGCGCACTGCAGCGGCGTTGCCGACAACCAGCTGCTGATTCTCCTGACTGTGGCCGAGCATATGGAAAAGATGCTCGTACGCCTCGCTGACCTCCGTCTGGTTGAGAGCACTGTAGCCCAAGCTGGAGAACAGCTGGCTGTGGGTTTCACCAGCAGCTCCTGTGGACAGCATGGACAGGGCGGTGGAGATGCCCAGCGGCGAGTAGAAGATGTTCTTTCCAGCAGCGGCCTTGGCATTCAAGCTTTTGTAGAGGGCAAAGGCGAAGTCAGCGTTGGGAGGGGACAGCTTTTGGCAGTTCATTTCATCATCATGACTGTGGTCAGTGTCATCGTGGTGGTGGTGCATGTGGTGGCTTGCCCAGGCTCCAGCCAGCAGCAGTGCTACAAGTGCACAACTTGCAAAGATCCCTCGCATCTTTACAGCCTGTCGAGGGAAACCAGAGGAGGTTAGCTGGGCTCAACCACAGTAGATACAGAACTTTATTTTGACAAGTGGACAGGAGGAGATGGCTTAATACCGTCTAATTAAACAGGAGAGACTAATATAGTTTTGCTTTTAAACAGCTCCACAGTACAGTGTGCAATTTCAGTTGAAACTACAGTACTACGACAGTTATAGTGTCAGTTGCTTATATGGATCAAAAAGCTTGGGACAAAATCATTCCCATAAAATGCTGTTTCAGTAATTTGCTTACAGTAATCAAGTTGTCTGCTGAAGATCTTTTCTTACAAGGCAACATATGGAAGACAATTTGCAACTACAATAATTATATTTTTTATAACTTTACTTCCATGATACTTTGCCTCGTTGTAACCCATCTGCGTCCAGCTGCAACCTGAGGCAGCCGCGTGCACATTGAAATCATGACGGGCGAAAGTCATTTTCTCTGAATTCAAAATGTAGTTTCCCCGAAGCATGGGACAAACTGCCAAAAGCGAGCCAACGAGATGCAGCAGTGAAACTACGGTAAAGTATATTTTAGTACTGCAGCTACTGCATTATAGTGTATACAGTACAGTGACTAAACTTGTAAGCTATGGTAATTATAAAAGCATTTCCAACAGATGTACTGTACTTTGAAAGTCAATAAAATTCAATTTAATAATGAAGCGGTCCAATCCATTACTTTATATTCATGCAATGTACAAATGTCCATTAGATATTAATCTGCATAAGAAATAAAGAAAAATAAAAAATATGCTATAATAATCATCTGTTGTAAGCTATATATTAAAAATGTGTGTATTTCAATAAAGTGCTATGCTTACCTTTAATGTCCTCTTTGCTGCAGACAGTTTGTCACAAACTTCCCCATTATATAGAGGAGCTCTGAGGGTCAGCTGACTGTTCGGTCAAACTTTAACCAAGACCAGCCCCTAGTCTCTGTCCCGAGATATCTGGCTGGACTATCTTTACTGATGCAACATGGCTCACTCAGCACAAGAACCACTGGTGAGATAATGGATTGATACAACAGAAATCATTGACCATTCAGTGTACTGGGAAACATGAAAGAAATTCATTCAGACCATAAAGTCATTTTCACTCATTTATTTAATATGCTTTTTCATGAAATAACATGAATTGGTATTATAAATCATACAGTCATTCATCAAGCTCATTTGGTCACTGAACTCCATGTTGCCTCGTCATAATAGAAATATTTATTATAGTATTATTTCTTGATCGAGTTTTATTTTGCTTCGTGCAAAACCATAAATCACATAACATAATAATAATACCACAACATGACATACTTCAGTGTACATGTCTTAAAGCAACACCCCCCC
>JAJHUR010137788.1:0-15997 GCA_027495735.1 Lutjanus campechanus | reverse complement strand
TGACATAGTGTAGTATGTTGTATGAAAAGTTCCACAATATGTGATAATATACTATTTTATATAAACAATGAAGACTCTATAGTAGGTAAAGTTATGTCATAGTAAATGAGACCATATAATATTGTGTCATAGGAAAATATGACATGTTATAATAATTCATATTAAATCATCTAATAGAAAACAGATTATATGTTGCATATATATAATATTTCATATGATTTCATATTAAAGTTTAACATATCAGAGGCTGTTTTAAAACCTCTCCCTGATGGTGCATTCAATGACACTCAGATATTGTAGATTTACTGACACTGAACAGATCTCAGACCTGGACTGAGTGCAAACAACAATAATGTGAATTTGATCATTTTGTGTTTTAAAAGTGTTTCTGATGAGCTGCAAAAAAAAACTGAGGGTGACTTCATGCTGCAGGCAGACACACGCACGCACGCACGCACGCACGCACACACACACACACACACACACACGCACACACACACACACACACACACACATCTTTACAGTGTTTTGATGATGAGGACGCAGCAGCAAAGGCAAACGAGACAAAGTGTAACAGATGAACTTTATTATCCTCAAAGGAACAACAGTTCTACACACAGTCCAGAAGACAAACCAACATCAGAGACAGAAACATTATAATAAAAATGAAGAATAAAATCATAACAACCATCAAACCATCATTTATAAAACATAAACGTTACATAAGTGAGAAAGGAGCTGAACCCTGATGAATCTTGTGGCTCCGTCTCGTCTGTCTGAAGGTGATCATGTCGTTTATATTCAGCTTGTAGGATGTGTGATGTTTTTTCTGGAGTCGTATCTTATCTGTCTGCAGACAGACTCGTTGTTCACCCGTCTCACTCTCTCTTTGTCTCTGTGTGTCTCTGCAGTTTGTCGGGGTTGAAGGATTTGTGACTGGAATTCTGGATCTGTTTCCTGGAAAGCACCACCATCGCTACAAAAGGGAGATCGCCGTGGCGATCTGCTGTTTACTGTGCTTCATTATTGACCTCTCCATGGTGACGCAGGTCAGTCAGACAGCGTCTGATTAATGACTGACGCCGCTCATCAACTGTCCTCTTAATGACTAACAGACACACAATCACACCTCAGATCATTTAACTTTGTGTCAGTAAGTCAAACACTTTAAACACTGAGCTGTCTGTCTCTCTCTCTCTCTCTCTCTCTCTCTCTCTGTCTCTCTGTCTCTGCAGGGAGGGATGTATGTCTTCCAATTGTTTGACTACTACTCGGCCAGTGGAATGACTCTGTTGTGGCAAGCATTCTGGGAATGCATAGTAGTTGCCTGGGTCTACGGTACGAGACACAGACACACACACACACACACACACACACACACACACACACACACACACACACACACACACACACACACACACAGTGTCGTGTTTCACAGTGAAGTATCTGATCTGAAAATAGTCGTGTGAATATTTGTGTTACAGTAACGAAGGTCACAGTTCATCTGTTTCTCATCATACAAAATGTAAAATAAGTGGTGGACGTAACGTTTTACAGGTTCAACATTTATAATGCTTCATAGCTCCATTCCAAAGTGACAGCAGTGTTTGAAAGAAGTCGTCCAGGGTGACATAGTTCATTATAAACACAGTGACTTTAGCCTGTTATAAAGACACATAGAGAACTGCTGTGATGTGTCAGAACAGATGATAAATTCTAAGTTCCTGAAATGTAATAATGTTTTATAAACATGAATAATATGCTACAACAGGAGCTTTAAGTGAAGGGACAGATCTGTCTGAGGTTATGACAGTCTGTATGATGTGTTAATGTCACTGCAGCATCATCACACGTGTTTGTTTGTGTGTTTATTTGTTTGTTTGTTTGTGTGTTATCGATCGCAGGTGCTGACCGCTTCATGGATGATGTAGCTCGTATGATTGGCTACCGGCCGTTCCCCTGGATGAAGTGGTGCTGGTCCTTTATAACTCCATGTGTCTGCATGGTGAGACTGAACAACACAAACACACATGCTAACACCTGTTAGCATACGGCGCTAACTCCCAGAACAAACAACAAACACGATCAGATTTTAGTTTCAGAGTTTTAATAAATTCACATTTTCTGTCCAGACTTCATACAATTAAAATAAAGTAACTGGAAGTGATGTCACTACGTCATTCACCAAAATAAAACACTTTAGTGAGGAAATGGTGCAGATTTTCACAATAAGGTGAAAGAAAACAATATATGCTACATAGAAGTGAAGCACATGGAACCTGAAGATTAACTTTAGATTAAAGCTGCGACAATTAATCAGCTAATTGATAATCGATTAATCACTTTAAGTACTTTTTTAAGTGATTTCAGCTTCTTAAATGTGAATATTTTCTGGTTTCTTTACTCCTCTCTGACAGTAAACTGAAGATCTTTAAGTTAGTGGAGAAATGTTTGAAAACAGGTGATGTACGTCTGTGTGCTCCACCTGTTTAAGATTTATTTTATAGATATTGTTGAATTGCACAGTCCTACAGTCGAGGTAGTTCAGTCCTCTCGTCTGGTCTGGTCTGCAGGGCATCTTCCTGTTCCACCTGGTGAACTACAAGCCGCTGACCTACAACAATGTGTACGTGTACCCGTGGTGGGGCGAGGTGATCGGCTGGTGTCTGGCTCTGTCCTCCATGCTCTGCATCCCCGTCAGTCTCCTCTACAAACTCTTCAGAGCCAAGGGGACCTTCAAAGAGGTCAGAACACACACACACACACACACACACACACACACACACACACACACTAAGAGTGCTGAAACTTTTTATTTAGATTTTACAGTGTGGAGGATCTGTGGCTCCGCCCACATTTCTAAAGTCTTTAACAACTTTCTGAGATTCCTGACAGGTCAACCTGACATAAGATAAGATAAGATGTTCCTTTATTAGTCCCACAGTGGGGAACTTTGGAACAACTTTATGTACAAACTTTGCCAAAAATTGCAGTGATCTGAGGTTTGGTAACAATTTAACCAATCAGAGGCAGAGCAGGTTCAGGTCAGGATGTCACATTAACAACAGAAACAACAGAACAAAGATTCAGTCACCTTGAATCCATCAAGACAGTTCTGGACTCAGATCTAAATTTAAACATGCATCAAATGAAATGTTTTCTTATGACGCCAGTGGAGCCTAAAGAACATCCACATGTTTCTGTGTCTGACTGCACTGAAACACAACGTATTCAGGTGAAACTGGGTCATTTTTAATAGAGAAAATAGAACTCAGCTTCAACTCTCACTGATTTAATTAGAGAATTCCCTGACAGACAGACAGCTCTAGTAGCTTCTTGTTGCTAACAGCAGCTAACAGTAACTGTTAGCTGCTGTTAGCAGGCAACAGAACCGAGTTCTGCAGCCTCTCAGTGAACACGAGCGGTCACAGGGACGAACACGAGCGGTCACAGGGACGAACACGGCCTCAGACTGACAGGAAACACAGTACAGAGGTTGTTTATGGAGTTTCCTGATGGACAGAGAGCTTTACTTAATGCTAAAGTATGTAAGATACCTGCTAACACACATTCAGAGCTGTTGGTTGTTGTAAATGCCAATCAGTGTCAGCTACAAGCCCCTCCCCCAGCAGCCTGACCAATAAGCACTCGGAGCAGTTTCCTTTACTGGCGACAGGCGGAGCATCAACCTTCATCTCATCCATCTCGTGTGTGTGTCTGCTAACGTTTCCTGTTGTGTGTTTCCTGCAGCGCTGGGCTCACCTGACCACTCCAGTATGGGGGGCCCATCACCTGGAGTACATGGCCCCCGACATCAAGTCCCTGACCTCGCTGTCCCCCGGCACCGACGACAACAAGGTCATCATCTTTGAGAGCGTCATGTAGGCCGGACTCCACCAATCACGGCGCTCCGTCTCCATCCATCCCACCTACGACAAGATGGCCGACACCTCGCCACCACACACCGACCTTCAGGTTTACCTCCAGCCGGCACCAGGCCTCCGAACGGACTCTTGAAACGATCGATCAGCCGGACTCCTCGGCTGGTCTCCTCCAAACGTCAGCAGGCAGACCAAAGCTTCCTGTAACGGGACGATGAGGGAATAAGAGAACGAGGCAGCTCCTCCAGGACCGTTTTTATCATCACAACAACAAATACGATGATGACAAAATTTATGATTTAAACCAGCAGAGTTCTTTAACTGTAAAGAGCTTCCATTCATCCGATTCTCCTAAAGAAAATATAAATATGATTCTTCCTGATTATTTGAAGGATGAAATGCAGAATTTTTAATCACAAAATGTCAAAACCTGGAGGAGCTGAAGACGGTTGGAAAGATTTTCTTCCTGATCGAGTCTCACTGTGTCAAAAACAAGCTTCCTCCATCTCGGACGAAGGTTATCAATGCAATCTTGTCTCTGGGTGGGCGGGTTGGACATGAGAACGTACACGTACCTGATAGACGGCCATTACACACACACACACACACACACACACACACACACAATCTGCCATTATCATCATCAAACTAACAGCAGAGGATCACTGCTGCTTCAGACTCTAAATTTGTGGGGATAAAAACTCTAAACTTTCCTTTCTGACACTTTAATCAGCTGTTTGTGTGTAATGGCTGTTTATTCAGACAGAGTTGTAGACAGACAGACTGACTGACTCCCCAGAAAATCAACAGAGGTCCTTTGCGACGTAACAGGACGTAAAAATGGCCGATGACCTTCTTTCTCTTCAGTCCTGCGGTCAAACGTGAAAAAGGACGTGTTCAGTTCCATCAGCTCGTTTATCCAGGAAATGTTGAATCGAGAGCGACTGGACTGATCCCACCTGATCACTTTATGATCCTGACTCGTGAGTTTACACAGAAGTTAAAGTCCAGTTTCCCTCGATTCAGCCTTTCCTGGATATTTAAACAGAATCTTCAGTCATCATGTCAAAAACAAAAGGTTTTCATGTCCGAGTGTGGCAGCAGGACTGAAGTGCAAGAGAAGGCGAGTTCCTGTTACGTCGCAACAAGCGGTCCTTAAATGCACCACGCTGCCAGGAAGCCTCACTGAGTGCAGTGGGGCCTGAACGCATCGTCAGACTGTCGTCCTGAGTTATCGATCTAAATTCTAAAAGAAAACCCTGATCAGGACTGAAACTGTCGTCCTGATGTTTCCACATATCAGCGCTGTGACTCACCAGCTCCCACTACTGATCCCAGAGCAGTCCCGACTCCTGCAGCAGCACGTGGTCTCTTCGACCGCTGACCTCCGATCTGTTTCCGACAGTCACACCGAGACTCGATTCACTCAGGTGACAAAAGATCTGATGTTAGAAGCAAAGATCCAGTGAGAATTCAGCCGATCGTTTAATTTCATCCATTCACAGTAACATATATAAAAAATATAAATATTTTATATCAGGTTCATTCAGTTCCTCAAAAACACGTCTGACAGACTCGGTACAGACGATCGATCACTGAGGAGGAGCCTGAATCACAGCACGAGCTCCCGATTTATTACAAACTGTCAGCAGCAAATCTGTTTCTTAACTCGGTGGACATTTAGAAAAACTTTGTATTTTATGTCTGCGTCTGCCAGCAGGTCATCATGATCAGAGTCTGCAGAATAATATGTTGATTCACTAAAAGAGACTTGAATCTGATCAAAATCAGCCAAAATGAGCTGGAAAACATCTGCAAAAATCAAATATCATGCGTCCCAAACGTGAAGACATTCGTCATTCAGAGACAAACCAGTTCATCTGGCTGTCGTCAGTCTTATATCACATGTTGTTCATCAGCAGATGGAGGCTTCAGTTACCTGATATCTCCTCCTCCTCCTCCTCCTCCTCCAGCATCACATCCTGTGAACACAAACAGAAACCTCAAATAAAAAGCTGAACTCACACTGGATCTGACCTTTAACCCCTTCATGTTCTGTATCTGACCTCCTCCCCCGTGAGGACGTTCAGGCCTGTGTGAGAATCAGGTCGAAGGTCGGGCTTCGTTCTGCGTCCCCGGGTCGACTGAAGTGCCAAACGGAGCGATACTCGCCCTGCAGGGCTCATCCCAAGACCAGGGCTCCAGGCTGCCAATATCAACCTGTTCACTCTTCTTTCTCGTCTCTGCCTCGTCTCATTGGCCTCATTAACGCCGAGCTCCTCCCACCGACCATCACGCTCTCCTCCTCGACAGCTGACGCCTGAATATTTAGTGCCAGAATGTTTTACTGTGGTCAGGACAGTAAAACACTCAGAATTCTTTTCCTGAGCTGGAATAAAATCTAAACTAAAGATTTTTTTTATTGGATATCTTCATGAAACTTCTTCAGGACTAAATTTAAACTTGAACTCAATAAGTGGCCCTTAAACTTTGACCTAAAGGTGGAGTGCAAAGTGACTGAAAACTGTCCAAGAAAGTCACAAAACTCCTCAATTTTAAAAGAAAAAGTCCTCAAAAGTCCAGTTCAGGTTGAACTTTACGACCCTGAACCAGCAGCAGACCAGAGTCCTGCACGGGTCCAGTTTTGCAGACCTGCAGCCATTAATCCCGAGTACCCGAACTGACCCGTTTATCTGAATCATCTCCAAGTCAAATCTGGACCAGTTAAAACCGGTCCTGTGACCCAACCTGCCATTAAACATGCACAGTCACTCAGTTGTGTTCTTGGAGAGATATCAGCAGCTGTCAAAAGCTAAGAATCTTCAGTCCCCGTACCTGTCGTGACACCAGTAATATACTGATACCAGTGTCAGACTGATGCAGCCTAAAAAGCTGGATCGGTTCTCTTATCGGCCGAAACAGAATGGTGTGGGAACATCTCTGATTTGTTGCCAGTTTGAGAAACAACCGACTTTAATTTGGTTGGTTGAGTTAAATTAGAGGCCGATCAGCTGTTGGAGCGATGAGAGCCGGAGGACTCAGCTTGATGCCGAGCGTTGCCTTACGTCGTTGTCTTAAACTCTAGAGCCCGTACGGTTGACTAGCCAAACCCAGAGCCCTACAGGACGTCCTGTGTATGGCTCTGGTCTACATCCCGCCAATCAGCAGTCTGCGGGGGCGTGTCTACAACTCTGTCTCCTAGCAACCACTCACCATCCTCCTATCAGGGGGAAACATAATGATTCGAATGTAAAATAAACAAAAACTACATACATTTGCACGTTGTTGTAAAATAATGTTGCTGGCACTTTTAAAACGAATCGTGTTAGAAAAGGTGTTTTGTTTTACATATTGTAAAATGAATCAGAGATTTATTTTGTGGAGGCTTTTATTTTGCTGATACAAACAGTATGACAGATTATATATATTGAATATGTGTGTTATCTATATTTGATGCAGTATGTAAATGTGATGATGAAGATTTCTGGCTGATTGTTCACGTTATAGCCGGCGAACACGAGCGGCGCGCCGCGCGAAGCGACCACCTCGAGCTTCAGGCTACCTCACTCCTCATTCAGACCTTCAAAATAAAACTTCCTTTCAGCTTTTTATGCAAATGTCTTGTCAGCAGCATCAGCGGCGTCGCTGCCAGCAGGAGGGGATTATGGGAAGTGTTTCTGGAAATGTTTCCCTCCTCGGCCTGTTTAATGTCGCAGCTTTAAAGGTTCTCAAACACCAAAGAAAATATCTGAAC
Source organism: Lutjanus campechanus (assembly GCA_027495735.1). NCBI lineage: Eukaryota > Metazoa > Chordata > Actinopteri > Lutjaniformes > Lutjanidae > Lutjanus > Lutjanus campechanus. The sequence goes on along the minus strand of JAJHUR010137788.1, from coordinate 8,362 downwards.
ATCTGACAAGCAGGAGGATCATTTCTGCTCTGAATAAAAAATATACAGAAACGTCTAAAAACTAAAACTTTTTGGACTTAAAAGACTTAAAACGTATTATATTGAATACATTATGTTGGTGCTGTGAGCCTTTAAATGGTGTCTGACCGGCTAACGTGAACAAGCAGCAAGGGGCGGGGCTTTTATTTTGGTGGGTTTGCTGCGATGCAGTGATGTTAAGGCTGTCGAGGCTTCGTGTGGCTCTGAACACACTCTGAAAGGGAATCTCTTTTTTTTTCTTTACTTTTTTGAATCTCTAATTTTCAAAGTGCTCAATATTGAAGAGTTTTAGTTTTAGATGATTTTAGATTTTTTTTTCTCTCTGTGTGTTTTACTGAATATCTGCGTTTTTCCCTCGAACCCCCCACGGCTCAAACTCTCACGTTATTATTTCAAAACAGAAAGAAAAGTTTGATCTGCTCGTCTCATCTGATCGTGTATTAACTTCCACATATTCCACATTATGGCAGATTGTTAAAATAACTTAAAAGTGAAGATTTTAAAGGCTGAATAACTGCCGACTGCGACTCTGCCATTTCAAACAAGTCTGAGAAGTTTGAAGAAGGAGAACAAACCGCTCACAACCATTTGAACAGTACACAGCAGAACAGCTACCTCAGTAACGTGAGCTGCTCCAGCAACACTACAACTACATATCCCAGCAGTCAGTGGGAGCTTCCAGACACCAATCACATCCAGGAACTTGAAGCCATATATGGCCAACCAGTTAATATGAGACATACCCATATATGGAGTAGCCAATCAGCTCTGTCTGCCATTCTGTTGATTTGAAAAGTGACAAAAAATGAATTTGGGGCCAAACTAAATCTGGTTTTCCAGCCAATCAGAGCCCTGCTGGCTCATCGAAGCTTCATGATGACTAAAAAGGACCAGACCAGCCAAACACTCTGAAATATTACAGTATTACTGGTTACCAACCTGAAAATGTGATCAATAATTGATGAATCCAACATGGACGCCTCACATCAGCCAAAGTCTGTCCTTCAAACAAATTAAACCCAAATTTAACGATTAAAGTTCAATTGTTAAAGGATAACTTCTGTATTTTTTGACCTGGACCATATTTCACATGTTTGTGTGACTTAAGGCAACAATATTTTTTGAAATTGGTTCTGTTTTGAGGAACACGCGAAACGAGCTGCAACATAATCGTTAAAAGTTTTTATATTATCAGCGACAGACTCTGATTATTATTATTATTATAAGAGACAACATTAAGGAAAGGATCCCTGCAGAGAGAATTTAATTAAAATACTTTTATTTAACCAGAAACAGATGTTTTATTGCTCTATTCAAAGCCACCAAACTCTGTTTTCAAAAACACTAATTTTATAGTCATCTTCATTCAAATTTAAGAGAAACAACAACAACAAAAAAACTCACCAACACCATCTTGGTTCGTCTTTCTTCGACTGTATAAACTCTTGTTTATAGATGTGAAAATATCTGGGGAGGAGCGAGAAGAAGGTCCGACATCAGAGCAACAGACACAAACATGGAAAAGTTAAAAAATACCAAAGTTACCCTTTAATAAAATAAATAAAACTCTTTCAGTAAAATATCTCTGAATGCCCCTTTAATGGACCGTTCACTTCCTTCTTTAGTTTGAGGATTTTCTCTTGTTCTGTTTTGGAACATTGGTCACATTAAAACATTTAAACTGGGAACTAAAGTCAAACTTTGACAGTTTCTGTCGTATTAATATTTAAGATAAAGTACAATATCATCAGCGAACATGAGTTGTCCAGACTTCTCTGACTCATAACTCAGTCAAATTTGAACACACCAACAAGATAAACATATTTTTATGTTCAGTGTGATTTACACTTCCAGAGGATTCATTCTGAATTAACATTCATAAATCCACTTAGAGAAAAAAAAACTTAAAAAGTCCTTATAACTGCAGAACTGGCCTTTAAATTAGGAACCAAAGTCAAACTTTGACGGTTAGAAATCAGACTAATTAATAAGGACAATGTTGATTAGTGGAGCTGATGCTGATTGGCTGGTCTGGAGTCTCGATGTGAGTGGATTTAAACAGACACACAGATTATAACCACAGTACTGTTGATTCAAACTAGATTTAGATTAGAGATCAGACGTATTCGTAGAGGTCACACGTGACTCAAGTGCCACTGATAACTGTTCATTCACTAAAACTAACCTGAGGCAGTATTTTATAGAAACTGATCAAACTGACATTTTAAACTGACATAGAAACTTTTTATTTTTAAATCAAAGTTGTATCATTACTGTTTTTTAACCGTCTCATCTGTGGACTGGAGCCTGGGAGGGTCAGGGGGTGAAAAAAGTACAAACCTGCAGCCATTTACGGCAAAAAGAAAATATGAAAAGAAAAAAAACAACTTGAAAAAAAAAAAGGAAATGTACATTACCAAAATCTGATGTTGTTTCATGTCATTTTGTCTTTGTGCTCTTCAGCCAAAAAACAAAACAAAACACACCTTATTGTGACAGAATCTTTGATCGGAAACCGTCGAGAAAAAATAATCACACGTGATGAAGAAAACCAGCAGCAGGTGGTTCAGTCTGACAGTACGTGATCTGTCGGTCTGATCGTTCACGGCAGGTTTACGATTATTGATTCTGTCCAACAAACGTCACCGTCAGCTGGTTTCCGTCAGCAGAGAGCGCCTGTTTCCCAAAAACCATCTGAAGTCTGTTTCCCAAAAACCTCCTGCTGTTCAGACCAGCGCAGAGTGGACGTCACTCAGTTACCAACTCATTTACACTTATTTTATTTGACTGTAGATGATTTTTTTAGGTGATTTTTTGAAAATATTCTAGCCAAAAACATTGCCAAAGTGTTTTTTAACCTCCATAAACAAAAGACAAATATGGAAGCTTAAAGGGAAAAAGATGATTTTTGTTGGTTTGTTTCTGATTTTATTTTCTTGACACAACAGGCTGGTTTTATTGGCTCAATATGTCACTGGTGCTCCTGAAAAACAGACAAAATCTTTCATCATGTTGTGGAATAACTTTCTTACCTTCAAGTTTTTTGGGAAGCTGACCCGAGGTCGGATGTTGTAGCAGTGAAACCAGCAGGGGGCGCTCTCCTCCGGTGGGAAACCCCATCGTGTTTGGGCTGGAAGCGGGACAGAAAGTTGGATACAGGAAACACGACAGTATTTGAGCAAAAAAATCACAAAGTTAATCAAAGCAACAAGCATCTTATAACCACGATTTAGTGAATCAAAACGTCTGAATCACGTCCACATCTCAGATTCACTGCCGTGATTCATGCAGGTCTGCTGTCGTGCTCGTTGACGGCTGTTTTCTCAGTTGTAAAAACAATTATCCAATCAGAGTCAACTTCCTGTGACAGGCAGAAAAAACGTAACAAACAAACAGCTGAAAAAATATCTCCAAGTGAGGATGTTTTCAGTCAAATAAAGCTAAAAGATAAAGTTCAACATCATCAGCAAACATGAGTTGTCTCATCTAAGTGAGTCACAACTCCCTCAAATTTAAAAATAAAAAATAATAAAATCAGGAGCATATTTCATGTAGACAGTTTAACAAAATGTAAACAAATAAAGGCTAAATTTGTTTGCTACAGTAAGAGTAAGAACCATCATATGAACCTGAATATATGAAAGACCAGATGACTTCCAGCCCAAACTGAGCGACATGGTGACCTCATTCATCCCAGCGTCGGCCATTTTTACTGTAACCGTGTCTCTGTGACTTCCTGTAAACCGCAAGTCTTCCATCCATAACTGTAGACTAGACAATCGATTAGCTGATAAGTAGCTTGATTAACGAATAGCTGTGTTAACGGTAGTAACGACACTCGGGGCTCGACGTTAACGAGTCACCAGCCAAAAACTCGATGATAAAAAGAGTTAACTGTTGAGCCCCGATGATGTCACCTGTGTTTCATTGACCTTTGACCCCTGTGAGGGTCTTCATGCTGTAAAGCCACTGTGATCACTGTGTTCATTCACCACAAACTAAACCAACGGCAATAAAACTAACGTCATGACAAACTGCTCGTCTGTCTCCGTGGTTACTGGGGTGTTTTCTGCAATCACATTTGGTTTTGAGGTAAAGTTGTAAAGTTATACTTGCATCAAAAACAGTGATGTTAATGGTGCAGAGGAGGTTGTTGTTCTTTTTCCAGCCCTGAGTCGTGTTTGCAGGCTTCCTGTCAGGCCCCAACAAACCTCCATAACTCAGTTAGCCTGCTAGCTCATCAACAGTGAGTCAGACCTGAGCACCGTCACCATCGAGCTACACGGTCTCAACCTGTTCAACTTGTTCATATCAACACGTTTGATGAACACTGTTATATAATGGGTGGTAACACACCACCACACACAGCCAACGACACATAACAAATTCAATCATGTGATCAGTTTTGATTGTTTCCCAACATGGAGATTAACAAGGCGACGCTACGAGAGGCTGCTGCAGGAAGGGGATCAACAACCAGCGGGCAAAGCCCAGAGATGCTATGAGCAAAGGGTCACAATTTTTATATCAACATTTTAAACTTCCTGTCAGCATCGGTAACATGTCCCACATCGTCCCACTCAAACACACTCTATGTCCCACGTTTGGTTTGTTTGGATCAGGTCTCCCTCAATCCCCAAAGAAATGGACCTTTTTGTTAAAGAGCGTTTACACACCTGCCTCGCTTGGTCTCAGACTTTTCAGTTTGATCCGGATCAAAGTTACAGGTGTGAAACCTCCTCCTCCGGATCTCAGTGCAGACCAAAAAGAAGCAAGAAGAGGTGGTCTCGGTCCGGATCAAACTGAACCATGGTTCGGTTTGTTTGTAGTGATGATTTCAACATGAAACCAAACCGAACCAAACCTGCCCTACAAAGGAAAAAGGCAGGAACTTCTCAGAGTGCAGAACGGAGAACTTTTTCTTGTTGTCGAGCCAAAATAGTTGCAGGCAGATAATGTGTCAGTTTTACAGCTTTAAATCAGGTTATTGTTTCTACATATTAATCCTGACCTCAGTAACTTCCATTTTATCCGATCACTTTAGCTTTTAGCGTACGTCTGTGCGCTCCACCTGTTTTTACACGTTTGGACCCATTTTTCAACTAGTGATCAATTTTTTCACTAATCAATTAGTTGTTTGGGCCATAAAATGTCAGACAATATTGATCAGTGTTTCTCAAAGTCCTAGATGAGTCTGAGAGTTCTGACTCTGTGCTCTTATTTTAATATTTTTCTATACTGTTGTAATATATAGACGTATAATTCACGTCTTCATTATCTTGCAGATATTTTATGTTAGAACACAGTAACTGAAGTTATGCTGGTTTGCTGTTGTTTCTCTTCTCTCTCTTTGCAGTTAATGTCATTTTTCGAGAGACAATATTTGTCCACACGACAAAGGATGTCTTATATTGTCTTTTACATGCTACTCGTGTTAAACTGCTGTGAAACAGGACCGGCCTCCTGACTTCTCGATGGCAGTTGAAAATAAAATCAGAGTGAGTGTGGGCGAGCAGCTCTCTGCAGCCCGTCCACCTTTTAAAAAAAACAATCTGAACTTCCAGGAAGCAAAAGACAGAAATACTCGAGGCTTAAAAAAAAAAAAAGTTCCTCCTGGCCTGAGACGTTCAGCCTGTCAGCGTTTTTTTTAAAAGACACAAGGCGCTCGACTGAAAGCTGATCTGGTGAGATGGTGGAGAGGCTCGGCGGTGCAGCTCAAACCGGTTTCTAATGGCAAACGACCGTTTAGACCAACAGCTGCCTTATTAAGACCGAGAGCAGGCGAAGATGGGACGCTATGTTTAGACACAAGAGGGACGGACGGGGAGACGGCTGCAACATGCAGTGCAGGAGGGAGTATTCAGATACTTTACTGCAGTAAAAGTACTAATACCACACTGTAAAAATACTCTGTTACATGTCCTGCAGCAGCACAATCAGGAAAATGTATTTTAAGAACTGAAATTAAAGTGTTGTTCTCTTCTGTCAGATCTCATTCATGTAAAAGCAGGATTGTACTGCTGGAGTTACTGAGGTGGAGCTCAGTTTCAAACTGCTCGGCTCCTGAAGGTGCTGCTTGTAACGTCCTCGAGAACCGCTCATCTGATCGACTTCACCCTCACAGCGTGCACACACATTCTGAGCTCCGTCTGTGGAAACACTGTTTGGAATATCACAAATCTGAAGATGTGATTTTTTTCTAGCTTAGTCCAGAGATGTTCTTCACCAAATCTGGCGACAAACGCTCAAAGCATGTTGGAAGAGAAGAAGAAAAAAAAATACTGGGGATGAACAAGTCGGTGCATTCAGGGACGGATGAGTCAGGAGGAGAAATCAACTATGCAGACTTGAGCTTTAATTGTGCCTGAAAAGTTGAGCCCCTCGAGGCCCGACGGCGACAAAATTCTGTCCGAAACAAACCCGAACCCGACCCTAATTAGTGTATTTCAGCCCAAACTCGATTACAGCCCAACATTTTACTTAACAAGTTTCTCTCAAACGGACCAAACAGTCAGAGTTTTTAGTGAGAGGGACAATACATGCAGGGAACTGGAGTCACAGTCCCTCCAGGATTTCACAGACTGGTTTTGGGGGATTGTTGTGGCTTAAAATGCCTGATGTCCAGATGAAGAAGGTCACCTGGCAGGTATTCCACAGGAGAAATAAAGAAATAATAAAATGTAAAAGTGCAGAGTTTTGATACATGTCAATAACACTGACACGTGTCTTTTCAGGACCTGTGATAAAATTTTATAAATGCAAAAAAAAAAAAAAAAAAGTAAATAAAACAAAACATTGAGTCGGTTCATTGAGACGTACATGTATGATTTTTGAACAGGGGACTACTTTGACTGGTAGAACTGACGGGAAGTGATGATGATTGGTCAAATTTGCGTAGTTGAACAAAATTGCAAGGCTACACAGAAATCACAGGGATTGGTTGAACTTGCATGAATTGTTGCGATTGCGTCTGTAAGCGCTCTGTAAACGCTCTGTGGATGCTCTGTAAGCGCTCTGTGGGCGCTCTGTAAATGCTCCGTAGGCGCTCTGTGGATGCTCTGTGGGCGCTCTGTAGATGCTCTGAAGGCGCTCTGCAAACGCTCTGTAAACACTCTGTGGATGCTCTGTAAGCGCTCAGTGGGCACTCTGTAAACGTTCTGTAAACGCTCTGTGGATGCTCTGTAAGCGCTCTGTGGGCGCTCTGTAAATGCTCTGTAGATGCTCCGTAGACGCTCTGTGGATGCTCTGTGGGAGCTCTGTAGACGCTCTGTAAACGCTCTGTGGATGCTCTGTAAACGCTCTGTAAACGCTCTGTAGATGCTCTGTAGATAATAAAGTCCAATAAAATCAGGATGTAAATGATGTGATCTTTATTTCTGAACAATCTGAAAAAACTGTAGACGCTCAGTGGGCACTCTGTAAACACTCTGTGGGCGCTCTGTAAACGCTCTGTAGGCGCTCTGTGGATGCTCTGTGGGCGCTCTGTAAACGCTCTGTAAACGCTCTGTAAACGCTCTGCAAGCGCTCTGTGGGCGCTCTGTAAATGCTTTGTAGATGCTCCGTAGGCGCTCTGTGGATGCTCTGTGGGAGCTCTGTAGACGCTCTGTAAACGCTCTGTAAACGCTCTGTAGATGCTCCGTAGGCGCTCTGTAAACGCTCAGTGGGCACTCTGTAAACGCTCTGTGGGCGCTCTGTAAACGCTCTGTAGGCGCTCTGTGGATGCTCTGTGGGCGCTCTGTAAACGCTCTGTGGATGCTCTGTAAGCGCTCTGTGGGCGCTCTGTAAATGCTTTGTAGATGCTCCGTAGGCGCTCTGTGGATGCTCTGTGGGAGCTCCGTAGGCGCTCTGTAAACGCTCAGTGGGCACTCTGTAAACGCTCTGTGGGCGCTCTGTAAACGCTCTGTAGGCGCTCTGTGGATGCTCTGTAAACGCTCTGTAAACGCTCTGTGGGCGCTCTGTAGATGCTCCATAGGCGCTCTATAGACGCTCAGTGGGCACTCTGTAAACGCTCTGTGGGCGCTCTGTAAACGCTCTGTGGGCGCTCTGTAAACGCTCTGTGGACGCTCTGTAGACGCTCTGTGGGCGCTCTGTAAACGCTCTGTGGGCGCTCTGTAAACGCTCTGTAGATGCTCTGTAGGCGCTCTATAGACGCTCAGTGGGCGCTCTGTAAACGCTCTGTGGGCACTCTGTAAACGCTCTGTGGGCGCTCTGTAAACGCTCTGTGGACGCTCTGTAGACGCTCTGTGGGCGCTCTGTAAACGCTCAGTGGGCACTCTGTGGGCGCTCTGTAAACGCTCAGTGGGCACTCTGTGGGCGCTCTGTA
>JAJHUR010137786.1:0-52713 GCA_027495735.1 Lutjanus campechanus | reverse complement strand
CTATTGAGTTAACATCTTATGGCAACTCACTACTTAGAGTACTTTAATTTTTATCCCCAGTTATGAGCCAATTACTTGATGAGTACCAGTAGCAGCATATTAATTACAGTTGTACATCCCCACAATCTAGAAACGCTTCAGCAATCCTCTGTTAGTAATCTGCATGTCAGAAGTAGCATTTTTATTTGGATTATGTCCCAGTTAAGCTTCAGAAATGTGTGATGCACAGGAGAACTGTAATTTCTTAATCCCTCAAATAGTATCATCTGCATAAAGTGTATTTCGTAATTATCCATGGATATTTAAATTTTGTTAATATTCATAGTTAGTAAAATTGTACATGCCTGCAGTCATATTATCTTATGATGTGTAACAGAAACTGATATTTCAAAGTAGAAAACTACCTTAAAGACCATGTTAAGTGTAGTAGCAGGTCTATATCACCAGAAATAAATCACTGCTAATTAGATTATTGCTTAAAATGTATTTGAATCCCTATTTATAACTAGTTCTATTCTAATATCAGTGATTACAGCCAAAGTACAGATTTGAAGTGTAAATAAAATTTTAGGTGCGTAGTAATGGTGTTCACTGACTTTCTCATTATAGCTATAGAGTGTCCACCACCTGTGCCTTGAGAGTGTTGGCTAAATTGTTGACCATGCGAGAGCCTTAGGTTACTATTCATTCCCGTGTCGGAAAGTGTTTGAGGCGTGTGCTCCAATGACCTCGGGGTCGCATACCACACAAAGGGGCTATGCTGTTATGCTGACCATGTAGATGTTTAAATCAAAACACTGGCAATCAGAGGTGCACAGTGGGAGGGAGGAGAAGAGAGACGATAGGGGAGAAGGAGAGCTTGTTCTTGAGCCGTGGTCAGATGGGAGAGAGCTTGGTGGTGGGTGTGTGCAAAGTCTTGAAATATGTTCAAGAGACGCGTGTGTTATCTCTTCTCCTCGCCACTGGCCATCCAGTACCTCCCCTCGCGGCGTGTCGTCAGCAGTTTATCTCAGGCCCTGGTGGGACCTTCAAGGGAAAATGGGAGGAAATCTGATCCATATGGTGGCACTATAAAGCTCACCCCTGATTTGCGGGCTTCATCAAAACCTGGTCAAGGCTTCATCACTACTCACAACGCCTGACATCCTCCTCTCACACCTGGTCGCCGTGCTCTGAGCTTCAGACTCTCTCCTCAGCAGCAGCAGTTATCTGCCTGACCCCAGCGGTGCCTCTGCAACAATCTTCAAAGCTGATTGTTCTTAAAGAGGTAAGTTCATTTCTAGGTTGAACAGTGATGGGTTTAAAGCAAGTTACGGACAATTTGATTAGAAGATGAGGAAACTGCTCCTAGCAGCAGTGATTTCTCATGTTTTGCACATAAAGCCAGATTATTATTGAGTAATGTTGCATTTATTGCATAATTTTTTGATATCTCCTCAGATATGAAGATACTGGGCCAGGTTGCTTTTTTGCTTTTGCTTGGGGCAATCTGGTGTCAAAACAACCGTAATGCCAAAGCAGGTGGCAAATCCACCAAGAAATCTGGTGGGAATCAAGCAGTTGATGTTGGCCAGTCTTCCCTCGTGGCTGATCTGACTCCTGGGAGCACTGGGAGTACTGGGAACACTGGGAGCACTGGGAGCACTGGCAGCACTCGAGGCACTGGAGGCTCAGCTGAAGCAGGACGGGAACGTGCAGCAGGAGGTCGAGCAGCTGGACAACAGACAGATGATATGAGCCTGCACTTCCTCAAGAACACCCAAGTGACATGTAACGATGGAACAGCAGCTGGGTGAGATGTTCTGGATCTCATATTTTCTCTCATTTGTTTTCCTGAAACTAAATTGTGCATTTTTTTGCTATTTGCTGTCCATTTGCTGATTAAAACAGTTATTTTAGAAACTACACAATGCATCAGTGTGCCCGTACATGGCTGCTTTATCTTACCATTTACCATGTCCTCATTCCTGTTTTTTTGTGGTTCTACAGGTTCTACCTAAAGGAGTTCAGAGGAAGCCGCCGTTGGCTGTTATTTCTGGAAGGTGAGTATTTCAAAACCCAAGTGCTTAATTTGGTCCCCAAAGATCAGTTTGTTTTGGTGTTTTGGTGATATGAGGCATTATTCTTTTTTTTTAAAGATTAGCTGAAGATAGGATAGGAAAGAGGATAGAGAGAGGGGGGAAGACATGCAGCAAATGGGCTGCAGGCAGGAGTCGAACCATCGGCCACTGCAGAGGACTGACAGCCCCAGCACATGGGGCACACTAAGCTACCGGGGCGGAGTGGAGTGGGGCACCCTGAGTGCATTATTCTGAGGAGTGGAGTGTAATTAATTAATTTTGCTTTCACACTTACAGGATATAAGCTATACTGCTGATTTGGAGGAGAAACCACATTGTACACAAGCTAAAAATCAGTCAAAAAATCAAGTGCTGACAGTAAATTAAAGGAATAATTTTTTTTTTTTTGTCCAACTCTGTCTCATTATCAGACCAGGCTACAGGTGCATTCCTCACAGGCCTCTGCGATGGGCTAAAAAGGGTCTCCCGTGCTGTGCCTGATGTGAATGTCTAATATTAGTCTCTCTTATTTTTAGGTGGCTGGTGCTGCCACAGCAGAGAGACCTGTGATTCCAGGTACCAAAATATACCCCGACTAATGAGCTCATCAGGGTGGCCCGAAACAAAAAGAGGTAGGTCAGCCGGTCAGGTTTTAAAATGCATGTCAAAGCAATATGTTCCCCACATCTTACTTGTTTTACGTAATCTTTAGTGAGACAAAAGGACATCTGTCTGATCTGTGATTGCTGGTTTTACAGGGAGTGGAATATTGTCTTCTCAAGCAGAGGAAAACCCACACTGGCACAACGCAAACATTGTGTAAGTACTTGCATATTCTCACTGTGTGGGTTACTGTGGCTTCTAGAGGTGTCACACTGCAGAAAGTCATCAATTGTAAATGTTTGTGAGACATGAACTTCTCCACCAGTGTTTGGCTGGATGAACTACCAGCCCTTCAACCAACTGATTAATCCATGGGGAAAAAATCTACATATCTATTATCTGTTATCTCAAGTCAGCTAAAGTTAGACAACATTGCAAAGCAAATTGATTCCTGCAGTATATATAATATTAAATCAATAAATTACACAGTGCTCCTCTGATTAAATAGTCCATAAGCAATAAAAATGCACCCTTGCTCAATTAACTCCACTCTGGGGTTTTGCTGCTTCACACTTACTTGGTCAGAAGCTCACAGGGGCTAACATATGACTGAAAAGGCCAACTGCAGCCTGAGTTGATTTTCATTGTCTTGATGGCCTCAAGCTTTAGTTTAACAAATGTGACTGTCCCCTTTTCTGCAGATTCATCCCATATTGCTCCAGTGATGTATGGAGTGGCACTGGGCCTGCCCCAACCCCTCCTCCAAGGCCAAGACAAGGCAGAGAAAAAGAGAGAGAAAGAACTACAAATGCAAGTACGTTTCTTCAGATCCTTCAAGATTTTCTTACCTAGGTCCCTCAGAAGAATGGCAAATCTGTGCTTCACTTGGTTATAAGAAATGACATGATTAATCTAACTTTCTGTTTACTTTGGTGCTCCCAATCTTTTGATGTGCGCATTTGTCATCAGCTGAGTACACCTTCATGGGATCCCTGATCATCCGTGAGGTCATCAAAGACCTCATCCCCAAAGGAATCAAGCAGGCCAAGGTTGTCATGTTGTCTGGCACGAGGTGAGTTTGTTTTATCACTCAGGCTCTGATGCTGACGACCACTTTTGGACAAGTGCCTGCATCCTTTGTACCACCTGGACCAGCTCCATGCCTAACATTAAACAAGAGGAGCCCTATTTTGGGTGCATCCTCTTGTCAACAATAAAGGTGTTTACAGTCAACTGAACAATGACATAATGTCTATTAAAGGGCCTTGTCCTGTAATGGTGTACATTCCTCCCAGGTTAGCAACATAGTTGCTGGGAACCCCCTCCCCCCCAAAACAGGGATTCACTGCCTGAATGCAAAGCTGCTAAATTTTCACTTCCCTGTTATTAGTTATCCCTAGTTAGTTAGCTACGCTGTTATCCCTTATACGCCCTCAAAGTGAAAGTATTTATTGATATTCTTGTCTCCCCTGCAGCGCTGGTGGAACAGGTGTTTTGCTGAATATTGACAGGGTGGCCAGTCAGCTGGAGCAGCTCGGTGCAGAGGCTCAGGTCCGAGGCCTTGTGGACTCTGGGTGGTTTCTAGAAAGTAAACAGCAGAGATCACCTAACTGCCCCGAGACTATTTCCTGCTCACCTGAAGATGCTATCAGGATAGGACTCAGGTACAGTCATGCATTCTTCAGTCAGCCTCTATAGATTTTATGTAAAGAAACTCGTTCATAGACCAGATGCAGTTGCTATACAGTGCTGTTATATTTGTCTTTTATTGTGTAATGTGTTAAGCCGACTGAACAATAGATTTGTGTGTATTGACAGTGTGTGTTGTTTTCTCAGACTGTGGAATGGAGTTGTACCTGACAGATGTCGGCAGCTCTATAAGAGGGGAGAGGAGTGGCAGTGCTTCTTTGGCCACAAACTGTACTCTACCTTAACCTGTGAGTGCTGCCTGGTGCCTACATTCATCAGGATAATGGATTAGATATACATGCTACATATTTTTTAAGATTTATGAGTGTGTGTGTTAGATTTAGAGGGATTTATTGGCAGAATATGTCAGACATAGAATATAATATTAATAAGTGTGTTTTCATGGCTAAATGCTCCAACAAGTTGATGTGCTGGTAGCTAGCTTTCTCCGTCTGCTGTATTGTGCTGAGCAGGTAGCATACAACTTTATCAGAGCTTCTGGACTAAAAAAAGTTGCTTCCTGCTTCTGTTAACAACGCTGAGAGCTATGAGACTGAACCAAAACAGTAATGATAAGGGCAGTAAAACCCAAACAATACGTTGAAACAAGCTATAAATCTCAGCAGAGCTGCGGGGAACTGCGGTGTCGGTCTGTAGGTTCATCACTCTGAGCGTCTCCTTTCATGTTACTCATAGTCATCCGACCCACTGTTTTAATTGTACTGATTGGAGCATCTCTAATATTGAACTCTTTGTTTTCCCTGTAGCCCCTCTGTTTGTTGTGCAGTGGCTGTTTGACGAGGAGCAGCTGAGAGTGGAGAACATCTTCATGGGAGGACAGAGTCTGTCTGAGGAGCAGTGGCAGTACATACAGAATCTGGGCAGGGAGCTCAAGAACTCCCTGAGAGATGTCACGTAAGTTCCTAAAAACCTGTTTGGATGACTATCATAAATCTAATGTGCATCTCTAAAGCCCAGAGATGACTGTACTCTTTTCTGTGTGTTTTCAGGGCTGTGTTTGCTCCGTCCTGCCTCTCCCATACAGTGATTACTAGAAGGTAAGAATGGATTCTTGGCTCCTGTGGCAGTAGTGCACTTTTACTTTATTCTCGCCTCTACCAGGAGTCATCTCTACCGAGTGAGCTCATGCTGCTGTTTTTGTTCACTCGTTCATCACTCCACATTCTTCATGTCACCAAATGCCATTTCACACTTTCCCTAACCCCTTGGTACCCTTTGAACACACTCATCATTTTGCTTCACAGATGGACATCGATGGGTCAGTACAGTCTTAGCTTGGTTTACAGAGTCAGCCTAAGTTCGGTGCATTTATTGAGGGTGCTGATTCTTTACAGGAGGATCTGAAGGTCCAAGGTCAGTGTAGGTAACTTTGCAGTGGCAGTTCTGTAATGTTACATTACAAAATAAATTAAAAAGCCATAAGTGGCCGATCACTGATGACATTTTACGCTCAAGGACCTCTTGTGGTTGCGTTTTTCACAATTTTTGAAAAACAATGAAAAACCTATTTTATTGACTGCTTTGTTTTATACTGACTGCGGACTCCTCACGCCTCTTAACCGCAAGTCTTCAACAACTGCCAGGCTAAAAACACAGCTTTTACTCAGTCTGTTGTGGGCCACATTTTGGCCTTTGCCATGTCTCAAAAACTGACATCCATTGAAAAGTTTAATATCTTCTTAAACTGCAGCATCTGCAGATTATTTCATACCCTTTAAGTTACTGTATGATCTACTAAAGTTAGGCATGATATAAGATGAATAAATGCTTGTTTTGTTAGCTTCACCGCTATCTCTGCTATATGCATCTGCATACTCATAAATAAGAGATGCAGACTTGGCAACAAATTCAACTGCAACTCTCTTAATTCTGAACAAATTTTCATGAAATCTGATGTGATATATGATTCTGGTTACTTGTTGGAATTAAATTCAGTTATCGGGGCTATCTAATCTAAACATTTTGGGAATCTCCACTGGTTGGAACTGACAGTTGCGGTGGCATTGCAGTAGGTGCTTCATCATCTGTTACCTGGTAGAGATCTGCACTTTACTGAGTGCATTCTTCCAGTTGCTTTTTTATTGTGATTATTTCTGTCCTTAGAAATCCCAAACTTCTCTGTCTTGTTGCTCTTCTAGTAACTGGATGAGTTTCCAAGTTAGAGGTACCTCTCTGCCACGGGCCCTGCAATGCTGGGACAGGAATCTGGAGGCAACCCGCAACAACAGAACCCCTGCCAAAGGTTGTCCTTTCCACCTGGTGGACACCTGTCAGTCGCCCCAGTGCAACCCCACCTGCCCAGCCTTGGTGGACCAGGCCACCCAGCAGGAGCTCACCCTGCTCCAGATGCTGGTAGCCATGGGCCTTGACCTCCAGAAGCTGGGCCTGGATCCCCAGGGAGATGCAGATTCTCTGGCCAGCATGGTCAGCAATGGAGGCTAAGTGTAAAAGTGGATAGCAGTGTAAAAGAAAGCCACGCAAAGGCTTCAGAGAAGGGAAATGTGTTGAAGTTTTATTGTAACCATAGAAATAGTACAGAAATCTGGTTACTTTGTCTTGTGCTGCACAGCATTCCACTATGCTTCATGTGTCTGTTAAATTGGTGACTTGACTGGTGTGTATGTCACTGTGTCTGAATCTGATTGTCCCTCTACTGGACAACAGAGGAAAGAGCTTTGGTTCTAAACCAAAGGTGGTTGAAAAGCTTCGAGTTCTGAGAGATGGCCGGACACACTGTACCTTCTACAACACACCTTCATCCTGATCACCCAACGTGAAAATTAAACTTCAGAGCATGGCAGTCGAGTTGAATACTTCTAACAAATAGAAGCTCCTGCAAATGGACAGAGGTACAAACATGTTTCTTAGACAGGACTCATAAAAAAGAAACATTTACACAGCATACAGTGTAGTTGTTAGCTTTTTAACTAGCTTAAAATAAAGGTTTATTTATGCTCTTTTTTCCTAACTTTTCAAATGAAAGCAGTTATTCATGATGTGCCATGTTCTGATTCTTGATATTCTACATAATAAAATACAACTCAGAACAGACAAAAACTGTACTCACACTAGCTCAATCTTTTTTTATTTTATTTTCGCACACAGTTCCAAAGACACAGGTGTTTGTGATTTTTGTGACTTTTTTAGTTAGTAGCTCCTGATGCTATGCTAACTTATATATATAATACATAATATATATACAGATTTTATGTGCATGTAAAACAAAAGTGTGATTAGTTATTGATATTTTTCTGTGTAGCTCAGCAGGAGTTTACGAATTTGACATGTGAAGTCTGCAATGACAAGTAAAAACTCCCTAAGAAGGATAAACAACGCTGCAGTTATTCACTGCTCAGTCGTCAGGTTGATCTATAGTTAGTGACATACACGGACATACTTTATTGTTGTCAACATTTAAAACTCATGCTTCTTTCACAATGTCACGGTAGTTTTGTAAGGCATTTGCAGATGTTATTGACGTTACATTTTATTTCCATCTGGGTACTGTAATAACTGTGTCGACCGATAAGGATTTGACAAGAATTGTACCTGCTGTTAATAAGATCAGACTGAGTTGTTGCACATGTTGAAACTGGGAATAAAGATCATAATTGGCTCTGACAACATGGACAGCATGGCTTGTGTGGTATATCCAATTCTGTTTGTTCATTCTCACCACATCTTTAAATAATCTATATGTGAGGAGGTTCAGTGAGACGATAAATTAGGCATGTCTTCTGTGTCTGCCCTCTGGCCTAGTTTTCTTTCAGACAAAAATATCAGTTCAGAGCTTCTAACTGGGCACAGTAACTACAGAGACCTACATATTCAACCAGTCTGCCTGAGCATTTACAGCTCAGTACTTTCTCTACACATAAGATAAGTAATTTGATCTGGATTACAGTGTAAAATCATAGTTACTCAAACCAATTGGATATTAATATTTTTCTTAAATTGTGTCAATGGTTGTAATGAAAGAAACAAACATGGTTCCTGCAACAAATGTTGAAAACTGACTTGAAGCTATTGTTGTTCGGTCTCTTCTGTCTTCTGATGCACCAGGACTGTACAGATATTGCACTTTTTGAATACTTCACAGTAACAATATATAATTATATCCCAAATAATCTTTTAAAACTAAACTTGTCCACCTGTCGTTGCTTCCAAATCACATGTTCATATCAGCACCATCTTGCACTGAAAATGTGTTGTGGATAAATCAAGAAAATAAGGCTTTTTTGTTTATTGTGCTGAAAACTACATGTAGGGCCATTAATGAAATCTTTCCACTCAGTACATTATATGGGCAACTGTATGCACATTGCACTGAGATCATGGACTCCTGCAATTATTCATCCTCATCACTGTGTGGTGCTGATTTAAATTTGACACACAACGACAAAGTAACACTTGGCTGCAAAATGAATTTTAATAAAGATTCTAATTGGTATGCCCCTATAGCTCAGTTGGTGGAGTGGGTTCCTCGAGTGCTGAGGCTACCAGTCCTCTGCAGCAGCCGCTGGTTCGAGTCCTGCCTGCAGCCCATTTGCTGCTTATCATCCCCCCTCTCTCTCTACCCCCTTTTCCTGTCATATCTTCAGCTGTCACGTCAAAACTAAAGGTAAAAGCAAAAAAAAAAAAAAAAAGTACGGTCTATCTGGGAGGCTCTTTCTAGAGTTAAAGGCAGGAAAAATATATGAAAATATAAAACAATATATATGAGATCATACACAAACTTTCAAAATAATAAGTCGCATAAATTCGTGCTGAATAATTTAAAGGCATATTACCGAAAATTTCGTAAACGTGTAAATATTCTGCGTCGTGTACTGGCACAGCGGAGTTGAGCCTGTAAAGAGCCACTAATTTCGCGGTGGTGTGAATTATCTTGACTTGAAAAGGTCTTGGATTTTTTCCCATATTGCATTGCGGTTCTTTTCTACTTCCTCTTTCCGCCATATTGCAGAACCGGTAAGATGCCTTTCTCCACTGTCATCTTCAATCTATTAAATATCTAAAGCATCTGAATGTTAAATGTTTCATTTTTGTGATCATCTTGAAGCGAAAGTACATACTAATGATTTGAGAAGATTATCGTCTCGATTGATTAAACGAGTGCAACACATTGAGGCTATACGTTTCATCTGCCAGTCCCTCTGTCCGGCCCTGGCAATCGGTGCGTTCAGTGCGCCTCGGTAACTGTTAGCTTTGCGACTACAAAAGTGTCTTTTCACCTTAAACAAACCAGACCTGTAAGCTCTCCGTACATGTCCGTGTGTAACACATTTACTACGCGGTCAACACTGCGTTGACCCTTGTCTTCACCAATGTTAAGAGATGCTTTGCTTATGTAGTAGCACAGGCTAGGTAGCTAAGCTAACTCTAATGTCTGTGTGCTCATGATGGACCATGCTTTGGTGGGAGTCTGTGTTTTACGTGTTCAGTGTAACTCAAGCAAAACGACGTTGTCTGCTACAAGTACAATTCGGCAGGTATCAGTAAGATATATATATTCAGTGAAGCTTGCTAATGTTAGCCAAGTTGCTAATACCACATACTAGGAGTCGTGACTTCTTCAGAGCTAGCCAGTTTTTGCTATCTGGACAGATATGCTTAGTCTTTATCATCGGAACGACTTGCAAGTGATACTTAAGATTGAAATTTGTCTAAATTGGATTTTAGTACTGTAGAAGAAAAATGACCCCCAAGTTTGAAGTAAGGGACATCACTTGGTGATGTGAAGACCGGCTAGATCTCTTCACTGTTATCTGTTCAACACTGACTTAAATGAAATGGTCTGGGGACACGGGATATAGAGTCTGAGTGGAATATGAATTCAATCATAGCTTGGTTTTTCTAACCACCTCATATTTGTCTTTTTGTGTCTGTAGGCATCATGGTGCGCATGAACGTTCTCGCAGATGCTCTGAAAAGCATCAACAATGCTGAGAAGCGTGGGAAACGCCAGGTCCTCATCAGGCCCTGCTCCAAGGTTATTGTGCGCTTCCTAACCGTCATGATGAAGCACGGTATGTTGGCCATCAGCAATCCGGTTTCTGTGAGTGAACTGGTATTGTTGAACATTGTGCTAATAACTTGGTCTTGTGGAGGTTTTGGGAGGAGATGCAATCTGCATTAGTGTATAATTGGTTGATCAAATGAGACACCTAGCTCATCAGGTCAATAGAATAATAGTTTGAAGTGAGCGTTTACTTACTGATGATATTTGTCATCTGTACCTTCAGGTTACATTGGTGAGTTTGAGATCATCGACGATCACAGAGCCGGAAAAATTGTCGTCAATCTCACAGGCAGGCTGAACAAGGTAAGGTCTCAGTACTTGACCAAGCTTTGCACTTAACACACTATCCACTGCTTGCATGAAAATATCATGCTAACTATATGTTTGAGTTAGCTGTGTTGGCATTAGGGGTTTACATGAGTCACACTAAAAATTGTTTTTCACTCAGGTCCTCCAAATCCCTGTCCGCTTAAAATGTGTTTTCTAAGCAACAGCTTTGAATTAAGTGGTTTGTTTAAAAAGTGGGTAGGCCACATGGCAATGTGACATTTTACATTTTTACAATTCACCAGCCACTTGATAGTAAGTCAATATTTTGTGTCTGAAATCCACCAGCTACTTATGTATTTTACCAGTATTTGGCTGTTGCAAATTTCCTGCCCTGACTAAACTTTAAATAATGATGCATCTTCAAACGCAACCTGTGGCTTTTTGTTCATGCTTGCTGTCTAAAGTGTAAATGTAGAGTTTGAACCACTGTTTCTCCCTTTTCTTTCAGTGTGGTGTGATCAGTCCCCGTTTTGATCTTCAGCTCAAGGACCTGGAGAAGTGGCAGAACAACCTGCTGCCCTCAAGACAGTTCGGGTGAGAATCACATTAGCTAACTTATTGTTAAACTGAGTGGTGGCAGTGATGTAGCATTGAACCAACTGGAAACTAGAGTTGCGGTCGTCAGTCTTGCTCTGTGGTTTGATGTCATGCAGAACTTTTGCCTCCTATGATGTTTGCTTCTGTTTGGTCGTTCTGTGTGGTTGCATTAGAAAATTGGTTTATTTGGTTTTTCATCCAAGAGATTCAAAGATAGTGTTAATGATTATGATTAGAATCTATGGGTGGGGGAAATACTTGATTCTTGGATATAGATGTATGTATTTAAACAGTTTGTAAAGAAGCAAAATTTAATGCTTTAAGTCCTTGACAAAATCACTTGACATTTGTCTACAGTGGCTACAGTGGTTTGTCTTGAACAAAATTTTAAAACTGTTACTTATTTTCATCAGTGGGTGACAAAGACTACATTTACATGCACAAATTGTTTTTTTTATTCTGAAAGACAGCATTCCTACTAAGCTGTTTACAGGGCTAATGAAAATGAATATTAAACTAATATTACCATTAATTTGCAGCTGTGCATATCATTATGGAAAGGTAGAGCATCTGGAGCCACTTAAGCCATTTTGCTTCAAATATTTTTATTTTTAAACTTTTTTTCCCCCTCACTGGTGCTGGACCTGTTTGACTGTGCAAACACAGCCTCTGTCTTTCATTGATTCAACCAACTCCTTGAAAATGACATTTGCACATATCCAGACACCTGCCAACCTCCAAAAACCAAAATAGTTGACCATAACTAATATTGTAATAATAATAATGTGTCACAAAATGTGTTAAAAACCTTGAGATGCACAATGTGCATGACGTGTATACAGCATGACATGCTGTATACACGTCCAAATAGTACAGGTGTATCCCACATGTATTAATTGGAGAATGCTATATTTAGAATAAGGCCAGATTCATAACATTCAAACAGAATATGCTGTTTACATGCACTGTATTTAATGATAATAGTGGGAAATTAGTGTGGATGTAAATGTAGATGATTTCACTGAGTCTGTTGGTGCTAGTAAGAGGCCGAAAGTGGATATGAATGCTGGGAAGAAGATGGGGCTGTAACTGTTATTTTCATTATCAGTCAGTTGATTATTTTCTTGATATTTGAAAATCTACACACATGCTGGTTGAAGGTCGGGTTTAGTGTTTTTAGTTCACAAAACTACTGGAGTTTCACAGTGAAACAGTGTTGCAGAATCTCCCAAACAATTAGTGAATGGTCACCAGATTTCAAACGGAAAATAACTGACAAAACATTTAACAAAATGTTCTGCATACTGCTTGTCAGGTGTTATTCAAGTCTTTTAAAGTCCCAGCATGCTAAGTTGACTTGAAAGACGTCATTTACACCATGTTTTTAAGCCTAAATCCTCACTGTAGATCTTTATCTTGGAGCCACGTGCACACCGTCTGAACTGGGTGTGACGGTGTGCAGACAGCATGTTGGGACTTCAGGAGATTTGGATTACACCAGTATGGAAGCATTTTGTCTTTTGTTTTGTTTTTGTTTGTTTTTTTCATTTGTTTTTTATGTTCAAAAACTGGTCACCATTCATTTAAATTGTGTGGGAGGTTCTGCAACTCTGGTTTCCTGTGAAACTCCCGCAGTGTTTGGTGGACTAAGTTAAACCCAACCTTCAGTCAGCATGAGGCTGAGTAGATGTTGATTATCCCTTGTAAAGGGTTTTTTCAGCATAATTTGGTGTTGATGGTGACCAATTAACATGATTGTGCTCGGCATGTAATGGTCAGGGGCTGAACTGAAGCCAACAGTCACCGTTTGATCTGTTTAGCTGGCGTTATGCTGAGGGTTAAAGTGAATTTTGCAGATTCTCAAGAAAAGTGCCAAATTTTCTCTTGAATGTGTTCATTCTGTCACACTGATTAGCTTGAGTACTTCGAGTTTTGCTGTACACCAGTTTTTGATTTGTCTGGTCTTTAACTGGCCTGCTTGGACTTGAGGCTAAATGTTATTTGCTCATGGAGCTGTATACGGCAGTTATAGTTGCAGTTTAAAGTCTGATTTATACTTAGGCATTGAATCAGCATTGTAGCCTGACGAGCACCCCCCCTAGATATGTACTTGTACTTCGGGGCAGCACAGACCACGACGACTGTAACTGGCCTGCTTCCTCGTCCATGTCTCTGTGGCTGGACAAGCACAGAAAATTCATCCTCCTCCTGCACATATCGCATTGAAGTTTTCTCTTCTGCGTTACAGTTATTTCAATAAAAGTATCTGCTCAACATTTATGAGCTCCATCTCAAAACGCCATCCACTCAGTTTCATTTGTTTGACGTACACAAAGAAACTCGATACAGTGGCACAGAAACCTCACTGCCAGCCAGCATCTTGGTGTAATAGCATAGCAACAGACACACCAAAGTTATGAGCATTTATACCAAAAGTGCAAATGCTCACCACGGCACAGGCCACTTGCATTGAGCCTAGGTACAACTATACAACATCCTTAAAATGCACTTAATACAATTATTTAGGAGTTTACTGCCCCTTTTTCTCTAGAGTTGAAATCCTCCTTAGACTGGTTATAACCTTAAACGCAGTAGTTTGATCAGATACTTTGAGGCTAAACAATTTTCAAAAAAGATCCAATTGCTATCGTTTAAAATTGCAATATGATGTGTAATATTAAAGGCAATGATAAACTTCACATTCTCATTTTCACCTCTCTTGTCTTGATGGTGTAATGTAGGTGTGCTTTGTGAGGCCTATTTGCTTCTGTACACAAACTATACTGACAGTTGGAGTGAAGACGATCCAAAACCTTTTTAAAATATTTCTGCTGCTCTTTGGTGTTCTTTGGTCTGGTTGATTGTGGTTTAGATGGTACTGTTAACTGTAACTATATAGTTGTGTGTATATATATATATATATATATATATATATATAGTATAGTATAGTATATATGTCCCTGTTTTATTTTTATGTATTATGACCCCTGCTTGTCTTAATGGCTTTTAACACCATGCCGGAGGACTACGGTTGGAAACTAGCCTTTGGCTAACACCGGCACATGTACAGAAATGTATGATGAATGTGCACTGTCCTCTTCTAAATAAATAAATAAGTGAAAGATACTGTGTTCATGTTTTTCACACTGCCTGTCAAATACGTGCAGTGTAATAGCTGAATCTGGGTGGTATAGTAACACGTTGACTTTTGTGTTCACAGATACATTGTGCTGACCACCTCAGCTGGCATCATGGACCATGAAGAGGCCAGACGGAAACACACAGGAGGCAAAATCCTTGGATTCTTTTTCTAAAATGTAAAGAACTGCAAATAAAAAAAACAACCAGGGAAAGCTGGTCGTCTGCTGTGACTTATTTCATACAAAAATGTTTCTGTGGAGAGATGTCTTTATAAAAAAGACTGCAGCTTTTGTCAGAGAGTCAGTAGCAGTCAGCTTGACAATAAAAGTGCACTCGGGTGTAGCTGTTTTTTGTTTTTTTTGGTGATAGGAACACACCTGCAACAGCATTTGATTCTGTCCTTGAAAAACGCCACAGAAACACATGGGCCTCATAAAATGTTAACATCTCATGAAAAACAGAAGTAACTTGATTTAAATTGACAAAACATGAAGGTTGACTTGCTGCTGTGACAAAACTTAAACTGGCTGTAACCCAACTTAAGTCTTCATGAAACAATGAAGTGATCATACTAATATAACCATGTGTTAAAAAATGAAATATTTATATTGATGTACAAATTATCACCTCTTAAACATGCTATATGCTCTTAAATCACTTATAGTAACAGACTTTCTCTCTGTCTCCCTACATTTGCATTTTTTGTGCAATTAATCTGCTGAAATAGACAAAATGCACAAAATAAGTTGAAGAATCGTTTTGGCCACAATAATTGTGGTGTGACAGCCCCAGTGTTAGCACTAGACAACACCCAGGAAGGAAAAGAGGGAGGGGAAAATATGAAGACAAGTAAAGTGAAAGTGAAAGAAAACATAAGGTGAACTAAATTGATTAATGTAAATACATTTCAGATATATCAACTATCAAAAATGATCATGAGCACTGTGATAGTTTTCAAAGCAACATGAGACAGCAGGTAAGATGTAGACAAGAATTTGTTGGACATGAGTTAGACAGCAATGTGGTTACAGGGGAAGCCTGTTATACTGTGAAACCTCAGATACTTGCGACGAGGTGGTAATAGGAGTTGGAGGAAGTCCCATCTGTGGTCATTGCCCCTCACCTGATTTAAGAAGTTCACAAGTTTCTATCAACCTGCTCTCCTTGGCTGAGTGTGCGCAGAACTGAGAAAATGATGACACATTTTTCAGTCAACCCACTGACAGCGGCTGTTGAGGAAAAAGGTACATGATGCCTATTGAGACAGCAAAACTATTACAGAAACTGAGTGTTTTGACATGACGAGGGCACACACCTCAGAGGGCCACATCCATAAATGCTACATACCTCACGGTGTACAGAGCTTGTGCTCTGGCTGCAGACACACCTCTAATAAGCACATCCATGCTGTAGCTGCGGCTCCGGCAGCTATTAGGAGCTGCCACATCGCTGCTACACGGCTGCCAGCTTGTAAAAAGCCCTGGCTTTCTGCCCCTGCAATTCTCCCACCAGTGTGACCTTTTCCGGGGTCCTCGGTGTATTTTGTCTTGTCCCCAACCTCTTTGGAGTCTGGCTGCTGACCTCGCATTAGATTCTGAAGAGGAGAGGTAACAGCCTGCTAATGCAACAGCTCTGTCCAAGTGCTCCTTGTGGGCTTAGAGCACACACACTGCCTGCCTCCCTCATGGGTTCACAGCACTTAAGCGCTGCCTTGTAAAAGCAAAAACAAACTCTTATGCTGCTGCAGTTTTAAAGATCGTGGATGCCAGCCAGGATACCGAGCGCTGAGAGTTCAGAAGAGCTGCAGAAGTACAGCTTTCATGCTCTGTTAGCAGAGAGTCCTTTTGACATTTTACCATTTGGGGTCAGCTGTCTTGGCAGCAAGGAATAAACCCAATTGTTCCAGTAGCTTGAGCTTTTAAACAGTCTGATAGTACATTTAGCTTTTTAAGTCGGGAATACTGTAAACTAAGTGGCTACAACCTCAGTTCCAAAAAAGTTGGGACGTTGTGTGAAACGGAAATAAAAAACAGCATGCATGATTTGCAAATTTGCATTTTTGACTTGTGTTAAATTGAATACAGTAAGATATTGAATATTCAACCTGATACACTTCATTGTTTTTGTAAATATACACTCATTCTGACTATGTTGCCTGCAACATGTTTCAAAAAAGTTGGGTCGGACAACAAAAGACTGGAAAAATTGTGGAATTCTCAAAAAGCACCTGTTTGGATCGTTCAGCGGGTTAACTGGTTACAGATGACGGTATCACGAGGGTATGAACGGAGCATCCTCGAAAGGTTTAGTCCTTCACAAGCATGGATGGGGTGAGGTTCACCACTTTGTTTTTGTTTTTTAATCAACATAAAACTGCAGGACCTTAGGGATTTCACCATTTACAATCCATAACATCATTAAAAGATATGAAGAATGGGCCAGGCTGAAAACCAACGCTGACTGCCTGTGGCCTTTTATAACTCAGGCAGCACTGCATTAAAAACCCACCTAATTGTATAAAGGATACTAAATGAATTCAGGATAAGTTGACAGACAACATAGTTTATTGCTGCATCTACAAATGGAAGTTAAGTCTTTATGATGCAAAGTGAAAGCCATATATCAACATCATTTAGAAACCTACAAACTTCTCTGAGGCCCGAGCTCATCTGAGATGAACTGAAGAAAAAAAGACTGTTTTCGGGTATCACTTACGTTTTGACCTCTGGGCTAAAAAGGACCATCCAGATTGTAGTCAGCGCTAACTTCAAAAGCCAACATCTGTGATGGTATGGGGGTGTGTTAGTGCCCATGGCATCATGGGTAACTCACATCTGTGAAGGCTTCATTAAAGCTGAAAGGTACATACAGGTTTTGGAGCAACATAAGCTGCCATCCAGACGCCGTCTTTTTCAGAGACATCCCTGTTTATTTCAGAAAGATAAAGACAAGACACACTCTGCATGTTAAGACGGTGCAGCTTTGTAGTAAAAAAAAAAGTTCATGCAGTAGACTGACCTGCCTGCAGACCAGACCTGTCTCCTATTGAAAATGTGTGGTGCATTATGAAGAGCAAAATGCAACAACAGAGACCCTGGACTGTTGAGCACCTGAAGTTGTATATCAAGCAAGAATGAGATAGAATTTCACTTTAACTTCAATAAGGAGTTCCCTCAGTTCACAAATGCTTGGTGAGTGTTGTTAAAGTAAAGGTTATGTAACACAGTGGTAAACATGACCTGCTTGAAATGTGTTGCTGGCCTCAAATTCAGAATGAAAGTTAATCAGTTTGAATATTAAATATATAATATAAATATTAAAAATCTGCTTTCTTTTTTTCCACTTTGAACTATTTAGTAAAGCAGAAATATTTTAATAAAGAATCTCTGAAAGAGCACTTTCTGTCAGACTCCAGGGTAAAGATGCTCCCCTGGAGAGAAATTTGTGAAAATCTGCTTTTAGAAAGTACTTTCTGGAGAGCTTTGGATAGTGGCATTTACATACCCTTTCAAGAGGATCAAAAGCAGTATGGTTTAATTTCTTACAGCTCATCAAAATTTGTATGTTCTTACTAATCTTAAAATACAGGTATGAAATGCCACAATAAATTGAAGATGTTTGAAATATCAAATAGGAATGTACGTAATTACCAAAGAGCAAAAATGATTGAGCTCACAAGATAAAAAATGGTCAGTATTTCTGTAACTTTTGCTTGATATATTCAGTAAACCAAATTCCATTTCCATTCCATTTTCAACCAGCCAGCCGTAACTTGTTTTTTCTCTAATCTATCATATCCACCAGCGTTCTCTCTCTTCTTCTAAAGCATCTTTCCAACTTCACAGCAGTAATCTCTCCAGGGCCGTAGCCACCACTGACAGCACAGAGGTCAAACACTCTGTATTTTGTGTTGGAATTTGGTACTTAGCAACCTACTGGGAGTTATAGTTGAAAAAGGTAACAGAGAATAATAACACATGATAGATTAATATGATGAATTGCTGTATTTATACACTCCACGTGGCTCCTTGTAGTTCAGCTGGTAGAGCGTGCTGAGGCTGTCGTGTTATTTTACACAGATTGAAGAGAACAGCTTATTTTTTGTAATTTTGTGTGAACTGATCCTTTAACTTTCCCATAATTTATGCTTCATTATACCAGCAGGTGATTAAGTTCAATCATCTTTATTTTAGTTTGTTACTTGGATTCCGTGCTAAAGAAAACATGTTTTTATAAGTGCAATATTTTCTGTCTCCGAAGACACACCCGCGTTGCTCTCTCGCTACCTCTGCCTCTGGCTCTCTCTATCAAAGCGGAGCCAAACAGCAGACTTTTTGTTTCAGTATTAATGTATTCTATTTGTTTTGAGATCTGCACATCTCCTCTTCTCCTCCACAGCGGTGCTTTAAACCCTTCAGGGACATCTCAGGGATCCAGCTGACATATGGTGAAGACTGGATGAACATGTTGGAGGCTGCCAGGCTGTGAACCCCCGATCCCCAGATGTACGGTGGCATATTGTCTTCAAACAGACTCTGTCACTGTAGCAGAAACGCCGAGAAGTTTTGGAGGAATGATGGGGAGGATTTTCAGAACACGTTCCCAACTTCACTTGTTTTCCTCCTCAAGCCATTTTCAGTCTGAAAGAGCCTCGGGAGTTTGGTCTCTGCTCACTGCTGCGGAGGAGCTCTGAGCGCTACTTATAACTATGCTACTTATCTCAGGGAGCTGAAACAGGTCTGAAGTGTGTTTATACTGCAGTATCTACGCATAATGTAGGGTAATAAATAATGGAATAACATTCACACATCAGCAGAATACAGGTAAGATTACATGAATGCTTTAACATGCAGCTATTTGACCAGCTTCTCTAACTCAATGCTATCTCTTATTCAGCATCTCTTTCATCCGTCTATCTGAGAAAATTAAGTGTGTTCAAAGGGTTTACTCGTTGACAGAAGTTGAAACCTTCCTACTAACTCAGTGGTCAGTGATTTTACAGTATTCTTTAATATTATGGTACAGAGAACCCTTTCTTTACAAAAGGGCTCTCCAGAAGAAAATAGTTCGGGGTAGAACTTCAGGCCTTCAGGAAGAACCGTTTCAGAACCTTTATTTCTAAGAGTTTATGAATGTTTTATTTAAGCAATATCACACGAGAGGGAGTGCGGTGTTTGTAAATATCAGCACTGCGGCCGAGTGCCGCAGACAATCACACCAGTGCTGATATTTACAAGCACCGCACGACCTCGAGTGTGATATTGCTTTTATACAACAGTACTACAAGCACATTTTTATTGGTTAACGGTAATAAACAACAAGAGATTATGATTTGTTTGTTTAGTTAATCATTTATTTGGCTCCGCCAACACAAGTAGTTCCATAACAGGAGAGACTGTGGCTGTTATTAACGTTATTAACGGTTATTAGAACAGCGGAGTGATAGTACTGTCTGTAAACAGTCCCAGTGCGTTGTTGCTGTATACCAGCACTCATGGAACGTCTCTTGTCCAATCAAATTACTCGGTCGGAACTAACTGTTGTATAAAACATTTTATAACATAGAAGATTATTTTGAATTGACTTATCGCTATTTATGAGATATCTGCTTAATTTATGCAGAACAGATGTCAGCATAATCCCCAATAAGCTCTGACCTGGCAAATCATCAGATTTTAAGGTAAAAAGAAACCATTTAAATTTGTTACAACAAAACAAAACAATATTTTTCAGGAATATTTCCATTGTGAACTACCTTTATGCAACTAGTACATTTAAATACTTTAACTTTTCAACCATATTTAGCCCAGTTTTAGCTTAGATGTCTCATTATCTTTTGACATTTTGACATTTGATGTTTGCAAATCCCTAAATCAGCGCTGGCTGGCTTTTGTTTGTGCTTCTCAAAACATGTAAATATGTAAGTTCTGCCGTCACATTAAAACAATAACAAAAGATGCAATTTGATGTCATAGTGAAGTAGCGTGGGCTAACGGGAGTCGTTATCTTCACTTTTAAATAACTACCATAACGGATGAAAATCTATCTGAAGTGACTCAGGCAGAAATCATCTTCATGAACGAGGTAATTTTAAAGATTCAGTCACATTACGCCGACTTCCTTCCTCACTCCCAGACATAGGCTTTTGATGTATCCCATATTTTTCGAAGTTATAGCAACTGGAGGCGAGCAGGAAATGGAGTGTTATCTAGAATAAATTATAGATTTCTCTGTATTTGAACACTGTTGGAAACATTTGGGATTATATGAGTACACAACTCAATAAAATATGTCATATAGGGCTTGTGTTTTTAGACATTTTTAGACATTTCCCATCCAAAGATGGATACCTCAAAACCTGGTCAAATCTGCATCACATCTTTGTATTTTATAAGGCAATGATTCCTAAAGTGTGCGCCGAGGTCCACTGGTGGGCCATGAAGGCCCTACAGGTTGGGCCTTCATAAAAAGGTCATAAAGGTCATAAAAAATAAAAAACACATTTTGGTTTCACATTATCATAAAATATTTAGGATTGATTTAAAAAAAAACGTGTTTTATTCTTTATTTATCTGTCCCAGTTAACAGGTGTTACACCATATTTGGTGACCTGTCACATTAACACCAGAATGTTGAAATCTCATCATTGGTACAGTTTGTTTCGTGTGTACATCAGAGAGTGTCATGATTACAGGTTTGGGTGGTCCGCAGAAGATTTTCATGTTTCAAATTGGGCTATAGCATTTTTTAAATTTGGGAATGGCTTTTATAAGGTGTGGGACAAATGTTTTGTTTTATTTTATTATTTGGGTGAAATTACAATTAAAAGTTCTTCCGTCTTAAAGCTGATTTTGATGTGGTCCTCCAACAGTGGTTATGCTGCAGTTGCACTGACGAATGAATTAATTACTGTAAATGTAATTTTTTATCATTGTAGTAAAAATAGTAACAAGAATTCAATGTTTTATGTGGCTCTCAAGTGCTGGAATATTGCTGCTCCATCCACATTGATTTTTGTTGTACTCACTAACCTCTGTCATTCCTGTGGACAAAATCTCCGTTGCCTCCAGTAATTCTCCGAGTGACTTGGGCTGAAAAATGAGCATACTGTGAAATGATTCTGTCTCTCTGTGTTCTTTCCCAGTGTGATGGTGATGGAGCCCGAGCAAAGCAATTCAATGCTGCAAATTCCTGGCAGGAAGAAAGGATTTTACAGTTGACACCGAGGTCCTTGAGCAAACATCACATCCATTACAAGGAAAAACCGAGACTGACCATTGGAGTCTGGAAACTTATTAGCTGTTTGCTATCATGGCATCAGTTTTCATAGAGCCCCCCTTGTCCAGCTGTACTGTGGGTAATTGATGGTGTCAGTGAGGTCTAACACCAGAAGCTCAATTTGTACTTTGAGTGAAATTCCCAGACTGACCACTTGAGGGCAGTAGACATATGTCTCATCCTCAGTATTCCTCCTCAGGTCCTGGTCCTCATACTGCATTCAGGCCAGGCTGGTCGGCAGGCAGCAAGACTAATTATGATTGATTCAGAGATAACAGAATTAATATTGGAATAGCAGTAAAAGTATGAAACGTGGATTCAGTAAAAAGAGAGAAATTTCTTTTTACTCAGTTCTACATTGTCTGCGGCCACCATAAACCACTTAGTGGGTCACAGTGAAATGAGGGAGAAAAACAAAGGCGATTAGAAAAGAGAACGTGGACAAAACTGAATTGAGGTGAAATCTGGCTTATAAAAAATTATACATGAAATATGCTTTAAATATCAAGATTCAAACACAGGCTGGGAAACAAAGACTGCTGGATATTAAATCTGACTCCTTGACAGATCAAGAGTTGTTTCAGGGAACAGCACAGCTTAGGCAGTTTTTTTCGACCAAAAATGTGTTAAAAGTAGATGAATTATTTTAACTTTGATCAGCGCCTTCTTCTGTCACATTAAATCTGCATTGATGGAGAAAGAAAAGTAGAATCAGAAGCCACAATCAAAAGCAGAAAATACCGTTTACATCAGTGTAAACAACAACATAAAAGTGATTTCAGTTCATAAGGTTAGACCGTCTCGGGCAGGCCTGCTTCTTCCACCAAAACAAACACATCTTGTTTATGTTACCATACTGGTTTTGCATGAGATCACACTGTGCATTGCATTTCTACTTGCCAGCCATGTGATTTATTCCGCCACCCAACATGGCTCCGATAGACGCCATATCCACAAAGACCCGAGGAAATGCTGGAATAAATGGTGACCAGCTGAGAAAAAGATATGAAAATGTATCTTTTGTAGGAGCGAATGAATGAATTCACACATTCCAAGGTGAAATAGAGGGCTGTGCATTGTCATATGGTCATTTCACTGATACACTTATCTCCTGTTTTTCACTCTCTGCCCTATCTTTGTCTGTATGCCTTATTTACTAGGACGAACCAGGGGAGGTAGTGGAGTGGTGGCTGGGAAGTGTGTGCAATGTGTGTGTTGGTGTATTCACGGCGCGGAGGAGTCTGGTGTGCATATGATGAATGAGATAGTTAGGAAGCAGTGAATTTATGGCTGTGAATGCAGCCATCCATTCTGCCCGGCAGTCCCTGGCTGTCCTCAAGGGCATCGTGCTCCTCCGGGTCCCATCTTAGGTGGCTCACTGGGGATCCCACCGCTGTAGCTGCTGCTGCTGAGGGTATGACGCTCAGCCGGTCCAGGTAAACGCCGCTCCTCCTCCCCTCACGGCACGTTAAGCAACAGTAAATTAGCAGGCAGTGAACACAAGCTGCTAATGTACATATAATAACAGGGAGGCCACAAGGTGCCAGCAAGAGACTGCTGTTATTAATTAGGCGTCTCATTTGTCCGCTATAGATCACCTTGAGCATTACAGTGCAGTTTGCCCTCTTATGTGGATGATGTACAGTACACCCCGCAGTAACTCACAGCGTTAGAAGTGATTACTGTTTAGGCTTAAATAATTAATGAGTGGGTATGTAATGTTACTTAAAGCACACTCATCATATCACATAACATTGCATTTTACTGGGCCCAGCAAGATCTCCAAACTAAACAACATAGATTGGTTGTCATTGGCTTTTAAAACGACCCAAGTGAACATTTTCTGGTTGAATGCTCCTATCAGACATTGCCTGATATTAGACAGAATTGTCAACTTGTTGCTCTGACATTGCCTCCACTCAAACCAATTTTTCTGTGGGAGAGGAGGATTCGATTTTCCTTAACCACCTAATCACTAGAGACCAATGTGTCTGCCTGAATCTAATGTCATTTCTCTTCTTTGAATAAATGCCTTCAAAGCAGAGTGTGATTCAGATTTCAAACTAACTGGTACTTTTATTCAATTTAGAACAGCCGTCTATCTTGTCTAAAGCGGTCGTCATTGTTGGTATCTCCTTGGTAGCAGCGCACAGTTTGACAATGCTTGTCAAAGGTTTGTTGGGCCAGATGTATACTTACTTTTGAGTACACATTCACATATGCACTACTAGCATCCATATGCATCATGGCTGCCTCATGTATCATGTGTCCATTTGGAGCGATGGTTGTACGCGTCCTCAGAAATGAACACTACACGAACGCAAATGTGTGGGTGAGCAGCAAGTATATCTTCGTCCATAGCTCGTCTGTCCCACCTTTGGTGCTGATTGATTAATCGTTAGTCCCACCTGCAGCGCTCATTGGATTGATTGGTTTTTCAACCAAGAAACCGCACTTTCATGACAAAATACCAGACAAATCAGTCAGCTCAGTGGAGTGGGCGTAAACCCAAGTAAAGCTGGACATTGTTTTGAAGCACTTTCCACCACTGCACATGGGAGAAATGAGCCCTTTCTGGTAGAAATCTTGCTATTTTAACCCAAACCATGATTCCCTCTAAATCTGACCAAGAAAAGTTTTCTGGCAGAAATCTTTGAAGGCAAACTTCTCCCTTCAACTCCGCAACCACAACTATAAATGTGACTCACATGACTGGTTTCTTATCTGCATGTGTTGGTTCGGGTTAGGGAAAGATTGTAGTTTGGGTAAAAACAATGCTAAATGCTAATGTTAGCATGCTAACACGTGTACAATGACAATGCTAACATGCTGAAGTTTAGCAGGTACAATGTTACCATGTTCACTTCTTAATTTAGCATGTAAGCATGCTAACATTTGCTTATTTGTACTATACTGTAGATCTGCAGAGTTGCACTTTCAGTTTTTGAGGCGAACTAGCTTTTGTTCCTATTGCATTTGAATGCTTTAGATAAAAGCATGCAGCCAATACTGTTGAGAGCAATGGGAATGTCATAATCTTTATATGCATTTTATTCATGTTCACCATTTTAACATTTTCCTCATCCTGAAGAAGGGAGTTTACGATGCATCCGAGTTATGAGTGTGCAGCTCTCCCATTCTTATTTTCAAAGTGATATTTTGACCTGATGATCATGCAAGAAGAGCTTTCCAAGGTTTAAAAAAAACAAAACCAATACCTAAACCAAATTCACCCTCACTCTGGCACGACAGGAAAGGTCAGGGGATCACCAAAGCTATTAGAACTCACCTCCTGATCACTATGAATGTTTGTACAAAATTTCATGACAGTCCATCAAATAGTTGTTGATATCTTTCAGCTTGGACCAAAGAGCTGAACCAACTGATTGCTAGCATGTGTTCAGGGTTAGTGGTAGAGTGAATGTCAATACTCTCCAGTGTCAGTGCCATACAACTGGTGCACCCAACCATCCATCCTGACCTCCTCCATGAAAGCTTTTACAGTGTTAGAACAACATCACACCTCAGCTCCTCACAGACAATGGTTGTAATTTGCAAAGCCACAGGGGTCTCAAACTCAAACTGGCTTGGGACTTTTGATGGCCATGTCATGTCACTTCAGTGTTCAGTTTTGGTCTGTTACTAACAGAGAAACTGCAAACAGCAATATCTATACAGTTTTATATACATTAGTTAGCTGTGCATTGGACACAAACTCAGCAACTCTTCTGTTACTTTGAATTGATCATTAAGACCACTGATGAAAATCTGATACTGAAAAACTGATGAAAAACTGATCACAAATGTCACTTGATATAAGGTATGGATTTTTTTCTGACCACAGTGAAAAAGCAATGTATTCCTGCAATATGGTGGTTTAACGAGAATGTCCAAATTATTACGCTTTATCGGAATTTGTTGAAGGATACTGTCACAAGAGTAGCGTAGCTCCTTTAAGTGACAGTGCTGCTAGCACAGGAAAAGTTTAAACTTAGCTGTCAATCTGGCAGTAAATGTACAGTACAGGTTACAGTGTGTACATTAATAAACATTGCTTCTTCTCAAGACCAAGAAAAGTCTTGTTCATTATTTCCCAACAGCTGGAAAACTGACGGGTTACCCCAAGGTAAGGTGAGCAGGAAAGGCTAATGTTGAGCTAATGCTAATGCTAGGGTTTTACTTTTACAGTGTCAACTGGTGAGATTGTATCCTTTTCAGATGCTTTGTAATCTTTGTAATTGTTGTTGTTTTTAGCATGTTTTTAGCAATCCACTGGCAATCCCATGATACCTTGGGCTTAATGTCAACCAGTCAGAGGCTGTGTTCCTGACTTGACGTGCATGTAGTTATGATCTCAATGCATTTCACAATGTAATAACATGAGCTTCAAAACAAAATTTGTGATGATGACGTTAATGAGCTCAACCCTGTGGTAGGCATCGCATGACCACTGTATTCTGATAATGAAGTTATTGTCACAGCGCGAACTTGATAACTTGCTAATCCACTCAGCGGCTGGTGTTCAAGACCCCTGCACAAATCGTACTAGTAGCAGAGCGTTGCATTGTGTCGCATCTTTGCATTTCATTACATCATCACATACTAGAACGCTGCACTCATCAAACTGTACAAGAGGATTACTGCTATTTTTGCTTTGTAAAAGAAATCAGGATGAGGTGTCAGAAGTTGTCCCTTGCATCTCCTGCAGGTCCTCAGCTTCTATTTGCATCATATACTTGATGAACATTTTCTGTGCAGTTACCGCCGCAGGCTCCCATCTGCCAATATCTGAGTCACTTTATTATTCGCAGGTGGTGAATCATCCGCTCTAAGGGTTGTGTATTCTCTGTATCTCTAAAATAAAACCTTTTTTTTGTATGATGCCCCCTGAACATAAGCATTTTGTGTACAGAGATCATGAAAATACCTGTTGAAATAAAACAGAGCCCCCTGAAAACTGGGGTTTTTACTAAATATATTAGTTCTAACATCCCTTCAAGCAATCTGGAGATTTGGGGCCATTACAGAATGAAACCCAATACAATCTTATCTCAAAAGGAAATGATGGGTAAACTACCATACTGTCTTATCTCTGCTTTAGAGCAGTCTGCTGTGGATACACTTGTTGCTGTTTTTGATGTATTTAGTGACAGTTAAGTTAAATTTCCCGATGCTTTTAGTCAGAGTAACTCAGAGAGCTTGGTGTCTTGTTCAAGGACACTTTGACTGTAGACTGGCAGTTGATGGATACGCAGGAACTGAACCTTATGTTAACTGACTCTTTCTCCAACCACTCAGCCAGACAGAGCACTGCCGCCGAGGCTATTTGTGGTAAGATTTTTCAGTTAGGATGCTTGTGTAATTTGGCCTCTGCACTGCTGTCAATGCCCTCTCAACACCAAAGACTTTGTGGAATGACTTCACCTCCCGATTACGTCATCCTGCCTTTGCGGGCAAAAGAAAGACATCAGTAAAGCCGATGAATACTTTGACTTTGTGTTTGATGAGACTGAAGAACGCTGTTGGTCTGAGGGCCCAGTGTGACAAGACGTGTGCACGTACATGCACGTCGTTATGAAGCACAACTGGAAGGATATTAATGTTCTGGGGCACATGTAAATGTTTGTGCTTTTATGTTTTTATGTAAGTGCGTGTTTAGCGTTTATGCATTTGTGTGTTTGACAGAGAGAGAGAGAGAGAGGTAGCAGCTGTAAGAACCAGGGGGCCCCCGGGCTCTAGAAGACGTCAGACCCAGCTGGACGCCTGCAGGGGAGGTCAGGATGTGTTGACAGCTTCCCGAGGCAGATGACAGAGCAGAAGTGGCTCTTGCCTCTTGTCTCCAGCGTATGTGGATCTCTCTGAAGATGGCACAACACATCACATCAGGTTTCACTGTAATTAACACTTTCCAAGGGTTTGTTGAAGGGTAGGTGGGTTGGAGGGTGCATGTGTGTGTAGGCAAGTGTCATCGATTTGTGTGAAAATGGCTGAAGTTTCTTAAAACAGTGTGTGAAAGCAGGGCAGGAGCCACATCATCGTAACCTATATTTAGTCTTTGAAAAAGTCTAAGATAGGATTTCTCCCAATTTTAGAAGCAAATCCTATCTGACTTTAGGAATATTGTCTCATGTTACTTCATCCTCTTATTGGAGGTTAGAAAATCCTAAATACTCAATCCAACATCACTTACCAAATTTTATGTCTGTTACCTAGCAACCAACAACACTTTTTTCATAAAATATATAAACACACATTTCAAAAGTCCTCAAAAGTGGTTAACACTTGTGACAAACCTAGGTAATGAAAGAGGGATCACCAAAAATGGCATCAGGGCACTTAAACAGTAAACTTTTATCAGTTTTTAAAAAATAATTTAATAACTACAAATAGGCATAAACACAAGTAGAACAAACTAACAAACTATATGTATATATTCATTGAACATATACAGAATGCTGCCTATAGAGCTAACATCACAACAATCTGTATGTGTCTGTTAAAAAAAAAAAAAAAAAAACGGTTTTCATGAAGGCACATATCAGACAACATATGTGGTACCGACATGGACAGATATAAGCTAATAATGGCTCATTGATGCAGACTGAAAAATACACTGTAACATACAAAAACAGAGACAAAACCGGGGTAAAACCAATGATGGGTACTTAACTTCAAAAACTAGAGGTGTTGGTAACATTTGTAGAGAAATCCAGAGATGTTGTTTTGGGGATATTTACAGCTCGGTAAATAAAAGAAAGAGAGGAAAGATTGCAGACAAACTGTAACAGTTTGCTAGTTAATGAGTTAACTACTACTATAAGTGGAAAAGTGAAAGTTAGGACAGCCAAATGGTTATCCTAAAGTTTATTGAGGAAATTAGGACGATTGTGTAATGCACTTTTCCTGTCTTCAGTTAGAATAAGAACACTGACTTTGGAACTGTTCATCTGTAGCAGCTTTTTTCTTAGATCAGCTCCTGACCCTAATTACCATGGTTACCAAACTGTTAAGACAGGTTCTGCAAATTAGTACGTTTCTGTAATGCAGCCCCAGATGTGAATTCTTTCATGCTTGATGTCTCATTCATATAAAAACCCTTTGGTATCTGTGCTCACATGTGAAAGTTACAAGGTGGACATTCCTCAGAAAATCACTCCCCCTCTCCTGCAAATGGCCATTTCAAAACACAGCACTTCATTTTGAACATCATCTCCCAGGTTTTATCCCTGTGTTCAATTATCATAATGTTGAAGCAGCTGAGTATAATGCCAGACATCATTGCCTCAGAATCGCTCCATCCTTCTCGCGCTGAGAGATCTACCTGCCTATCAGTGCCACGGGCCCCTCATCATTAACAGCCTTGAAAAGCTCACCTCCAGGTGCAAAGGTCAGAGGCAGCTGTGATCCAGGCAGCCATCCCGCGATCTAGGTGCCTTCCTCTTCGCTTGGCGGCCTCCATATTGATTTGATTAGTTGCTAATTAAAACTTGGCAGACTGGGCCGGGCACAAAGGAGATCGCTCAATTAGCGGAGTGTCAGAGAATCTAATTCTCCCTCTTTCACCCTCTCCCTCTGTCTTTCTCTCCCTCTCCCTTTCTACTCTATCACACATCTCCATTCTGTTTAATGAGTATAAAGGATGAGTGAAAGGGGAGGGAGGATAACTCTCCGAGGGAAGAGATCGAGCACTCTCGAGGAGCTAAAAGCATCCAGCCCTGTAATCCTTAAGCTAATCTTTGCTTAAAGATGCAGTTTGTAAGTTGTAAAGAAAGCGCCGTCTGCCAGTGGACGTTTGTTTGGGCATGTTGCCTCCAGCGTGCCTTGATGCCTGCTACCTTCTCCTCTCCTGGCAAGACAACCAAGTAACACACAAGCTGTTGCAGTTTTAGTGCCGTGCCTCTGGGAGAAGGAGTTATGAGCTTTAAGATCCTCTTTTTGTGTTTGTCAAGACACCAGATTTTCAAAGCTCCGTAGACGGGAATAGTGTTCTATTATGAAGGCTGTTTTTCACCGAGGAAATTCATGTGTTGATCCTGCTCATTTTCACAATGACATTTGAGGTGTTTTTCTGCACGCAGACAATGTCTTTGAGGAAACATCTCTGTTAGAATAACATGATGCAGCTCCAGGTCCTTTTGGGGTTGAATCTGGTCCTCACTGAATTCAGCCTTTTATCCAAAACGACTGTCTGCCTGCTCTCTCAGGTCCTCGTCTGTCTGTCTGCAGCCTACAGAGAGGAGATGAGAAGACGAATACCTCTTCTATTAAAGACATTCCTTCAAGTCAGCCACATCTGGTCAGTTGTTTGTCCACAGGTGGATACATTTTAAGATGTGCAGGCTCTATAGCGTGTCCTCTAATGCGTTCATTTTCTCAACGACATAAAAGTCGAATATATGATGCAGAGAGGAAGGCAAGAGGGATGTATAACTGGGACTATTTGTTTATGTTGTTATCAGTTAGCAGCAGGAGTCTTGGCTTTTCTTATTCTTCTTTGCTTCCAGCGACTCTGCATCTCCAGAGTCAGCTCCCACATGGACCTCGGCTTTTCAATCAGTTCCCCACCAGCTTAGACGGGGAAAGTTATCGCTGTCAAAGCGGATTTAGATACTGTATGTGGCTCTAATGTATGTCAACATATATGCAGGCGCACACATTCACGGCTGATGCTCTCTGCTATATAGGAAGGAGATTTCAAGATGGATAAGCAGAAATGTTTGGCTGCTGTCAAAGAATGAAAGCGGAGAGCAAAGGTCAGATGAGTTGTAGAAATCATCCGTCATATCTGCTTTATGTAACATATGAATTTAGTTTTGTTCACTTTTTAAGCCTGTAAGGCTGCAAATGAACAACACCTCCCAAACTCACACCCACACACACACACAAATATATAACAGCTCTCCTAAATGTCCGTATTGTTAAGCCTGGCTGTCATCATCCTGCTGCTCCTGGCAAACTGGACAGGGTCCGCATTCATTAGTCAACTTCATACTCTTATATAATTTTACAAGCAGCAGTATATGTGACTGCAGAGACTGGGTGCTTCCACTGAGGCCTGGTCGGGACGCTGACTGCAGGAGAGCTGGCTCACCTCAGACCTGATTGACTGTGGCTTTTATACCATTCCTCCATTTTGCAGCAGAGCAGTGCAGCTTAAAATGTCAGCAGTCGCCAGTTGTGGGTGCCAGTGGCAATTGCTCATAGGCTGGCACTGATTAGCTCTGAATAAGCCTGAATGGCAACCTGGTCTGTGGTGTACATAGTGGGCTATTGTCTGAAGCCTGGATGCACACTAGGAGGATATCCCCTTGACATGCGTGGATAATGTGGACAGATTAGTCCTATCATTCATTACAAAGGGACTCCTACAGATTATGTTACTGCAATGTACCCATAAAGATGAGGGCACTATACCAATATCTTATCCATTCTGTGGTGTGAGAATATATATCATATGGAATTCTGGACATTACAATACTGTGATGTAGCTTAAATGTCCCTGTGCAACTATTCTCTCATTCAGCTTCTTACTAGGTGATGGATTCATGCATTCATTATTTTATATGAGAGATTTCTTTATTTGTGTTTGTCTTTGTGCTTCCCTTCAGCGATCAGGTCTCAGCAATATTTGAATCAAAATGTGATGGATGTACTAAAAGAACTGGATAGCAGTCTCCAACATGGCAACCATTCATTTCAATTTTCAAGGAAAATTGCTTGCCAAGTGCATAAGGCGAGAAACTTTTCTAGCTACTGGGTTTACTTCTGAAGTTTTCAGCCGCCTGCACATGTGTGTTAGCGTTTCTCCTGCTGGCCCTGCTCACTTGTTCCCACTCAGTCCATAGACATCACATATACCCGTTTTCCATGCACATGTGCTGGCCTGGCTTGATTTGGTTTGACTTGGCGCTTCATCCCAACACGGCAGGGATTTGCACCTCCATCTTTGTCAAATACTTTACAGATGTTTCTTTTATAACAGTGGTTTAGGGGGGAAATGCTTTTTAGGCTTTTTTTTTTTAACTTCTAGTACTGAAAGTGGCCACTAGGGCAATCTGACATGAGGCTGAGTGGTGGCACCAGCTCTCTTAATACATCCATGGATGACAGTTATGGGGTTGTTTTCTTATGTTGCCAGGTCACTGTTAATCAAATACGATTAAACCATGACCACACGGTCATATTAGCATATTATCATATTAGTTTTTGACTTAAAATCATAATAAATGACACCTAGGTTTTCATCTTTATCGCTGATTGTTATTCAGCCATGAATATAGTATCATTTCAAAGAGAAATGCTTAAACTTGCAATAACTGCTTTGATTTTTTTATTAATAAACAGTTGTTTATTTACACATCCAGCAGATACAGAGCAACATTATCATTCATTTGGAATTATGATTGTAATCTGATTTACCTGATGAATGTAAGTCGAATATTCACTCTGTTTTATATTATCCCCACAGTGTGTTTAACCCAGAAATGTGTATGAACGGCTCATTCACCGCTTTACAGCTGCTCGACTCGAGCTTCCTCAAGCTCGTGTTCAGGTAAAAGACACCCATCAAGCGGGTAGCCCTGTTGTAATGGAAATGCAAACCCCTGCCATGCTGGGCTGATGGGCCAAGTCAAACTGAGTCAAGCCAGCCCAGCTCTGTGTATGAAAAAGGGCCATATGTTCACCAGCTAGTCGCTAACTGTGTCTGTGTCTGTCTGTTTGGTGCTGGGGAAGTAGCATACCCTGGGTTTTTAGAGCGTCTGTGCCTGAAACCTATTCCTGCTTTTTACAAAAATGAGGCTATGAGAGGAGTGAGTGTGAACCAAAACAGTAAAATTGCAGGCTGGACAGCTAAACAATGAGCTGAAACTGGCTATAAATCTCAATAAAGCCGAGCGGAGCTGCAGATTCAGGTGATGATGCTCTGTAGGTTCATCATTACGAGCATTCACATTGTCACCTTGTTTTCACATTGTAAATTTAATACATAAAAATATTTATTATAGCTGCTTGAAGATTTGAAATCAAGTTTACAGGGGCTTTAAAGGTCATAATTATACTATCGCTGTGTGAAATCAAGAATTTAGCCCTATTCCAATTAGTGGTGTTTGTGTCTCAAAAATGTATTGTCTGCAAAATTCCCACAGAAAAGACATGGCATCCCCAAAATATTTTTAAAAAAATCAGAAATTCATCATTTTCAAGAAATTCATTCAACACTTTAATTTTTGTGACAATTGATTAGCTCTGCAGCTGTAAAGAAGATGTGTTGTTCACCCAAATCATAAAAAGAAAAAGATTCATTTCTGCACTTACTGCTAATGATATCTGTCCATTGTCCTGGGTTTAATTTGCCCAGGCTTTGAGATTTCTGCCCCCACTCCAATACAAAAAAGAACTGGGATGAATTCAGTTTCTCATGCACACAGCATTAAAAACATCTGTCTTCAGAAACAGTGCCTCACTTTCTCTGGACAATCCCTGGAGCACACTGTTAAATTTCTCAGGAATTACTTCTTTAGTAGCGAGCTGTTCCACAGAAAAGGGTTTTCTATATTTTTTCTTTTTGTATTTTAGGCCAATTGTGTGCAAATGTAACTGATCATAAAAACATTTCAAAGTACACTCACTGTAATGTCTCTCTGGGTGTTCATCATCTTAGTTTAAAAATGCAAACTCTAAGAAAGTCAGAGTGTGTGTGTTGGACAGAACAAAAGGACATGTGACAAGGACAGAGATTAAAAGAGTGTGTGCGTGTGTGTGTGTGTGTGTGTGTGTGTGAGACAGAGTTTATGAGTGTAAAGGAGAGGAACCGTATACGAAAAGAGAAAGTGAAAGCCCACATAGACCGAGGAGTGTGTGTATGTGTGTGTGCGCGTCAGGTGACAGGGAGGGATGGGGACATGGGCAGGTCCTGGTAATGAAGGACTGATAAGTCCCTATTTCCTGGGCCTGGGTTAATTGTGCCTACAGATAAAGGGTAATAAATTGTCACAGGGCAATGGCAGGAGCCTGGGCTGGGCCCTGTTCCACATTCATCATGACTGGCTGGGCCTGTGAGCCAGAAGAGCAGGGAGGACTCAAAGACTGCAGGAGCCTGGCAGGCAGGGAGGAAAGACGAGAGGGAGAGGAGAGACCTCACAGGGACAGAGGAGGATACGGTGTTGGTCTGTCTTACTCACACGGGTCCTGCAGTAGGCTGTACTGTGTTGTGTTGGAACAAGGACAAGAGATGACCTGGTAATGGAAAAAAAAAAAATGAGAGAAAGAAAAACGGTGAAGTGTATGACTTAGATATTCCAGCGCAAAAGGATTAACCAGCAGTTTTATCATAACATTTGAAACTTACACATACTGACCGTAACAGCAGTAGTGGGAGAAGCACTCGCATACCAACATGTTCTCACTCCCAACTCTAAAAATATGCCATCTTGATCAGTAGCTAAACCTTCAAACTCTACGTCAGTTTTGTATGTGTGGGACTCTGCAGTCAAGTTAGCCACAATAAATATGCAGTGTTTGGATAGACTTTCAAAATATGGCCCTTTTCCATACAAAGAGCTGGGCTGGCTTGACTCAGTTTGACTCAGCCCATCAGCTCAGCATGGTCGGGGTTTGCATTTATATTACAACAGGCCTACTTTTTTGACGGTGTGTCTTTTGAGTGAGGACGAGCTCGAGGAGGCTCAAATAGAGCGGCTCTGTAGCGGTGGATAAACTGTTGATGCACATCTCTGGGATAAACATGCTGTTTCCTTAACGTCCTCACAATAAAAGTCGACTGATGTTTCATTATTTGAACGCTTTTATTATGAAGCAGCACAAACAGGACTGCAGAGGACTACAGCCTCAGAACATGGGATGCATGCTCCACCAGCTAAGCATCCAAACATCCCAAACACATTTCTTTCAAGGCAAACTATGCAGAATTTTCCCAGAAAACTCATACAAAAATA
This sequence comes from Lutjanus campechanus, assembly GCA_027495735.1. Taxonomy (NCBI): domain Eukaryota; kingdom Metazoa; phylum Chordata; class Actinopteri; order Lutjaniformes; family Lutjanidae; genus Lutjanus; species Lutjanus campechanus. The sequence goes on along the minus strand of JAJHUR010137786.1, from coordinate 18,076 downwards.
ATCTCAATCATCACCCACAACCCACCAGATGTTTGTCTGCATCTGTAGTGATATTCATAATAGATGGAAGCATAAGCAGTTTGGTGTTTTCAAGTCACTGTGCACATTTAATTACTTTAATCGAGGCTCCCGTGAGAGTTTAACCTGAGGTCAGTCAGTCAGGCAAGAGGAGAGTGGAGAGAGGCCTTTTTTTTTTTCAACTCTCCTTCTTTTCTTCTTGTTCCTTGTTTGTTTGGATGTGATGGACGCTTGATGGATACTTTGGACACTTTTGATCATTTTTCTGTACCACCTTTTTTTTTTTATTTGTTGAAGTAAACTATTAAAACTTTACAAGTGGTCCGGTGGAATTTTTTTACGATGAGGGGAATAGTTTGAGCGTTATGCCAATCTTCATTCTGTTGAAACCTACATCCGCGCTCTGCCCGTACCTTCTTATTTTGTCATTATTTGCTGTGCCTGGAACACTTTACCAACCGCTAATGTCAGTATTTGATATCCTGTGAATGAGATTCAACAATCAACTGTATTTCTTTGTGTGTTCCTACTTATTTTACTTTAAAGTATGTATGCCTACTTAATAAAAGAGAAACTTCAAGGAAAAATTCAGCACTTGTATACCTCGGGGCCCAGAGGTGGAGATTAGAAATCCAATAACATCATTGTGACAGCACTGGAATCAAAGAACAACAGATTTTGTAGCAGGAGAAGAAGGAGTTTTCTCAGTCATTATAGCAGCAGCTTCAGTTGACCACATTTACCATCAACACTCATATCTATATGAAAATTGCCAAATGTTACCTTCACTAACAGCCATAAACCTGCTGACCATAAGTGTTTTAAATTCATACCTTGCTGCAGAGATGTAGAAATGTACTGCAGAATGTGCAGGTCAGTAGGCTACATCATGGCATCACTGTGGGGTGCGGTGTAGGCGGACGGTGCAACATAAGTGTTACCAATAATTTCACTGGCTAAGTCAGAACTGTATAGACAGCACATTAACACAACACAATGTTTATCTGTAGAATCAGTTGTATCCAGTACTCATTACTCTCATTTAGGATGAGATTAGTGTCTGCAGTCTGGCAGAAGTGGTGGACAGTGTGGCTGCAGCTGTGGGGAAGAGTAAAATCTATTCACACTACACCACAATGATGCTGGGGTCTGTAGCAAGATGTGTTTCCAGTTTCTGTAATTGTTTTCAGGTTTTCAGATATTATAGGAGCTTGTGTAGGACGTTTATGTGACCCACTGTGCTCATAAAAGCTCCCAAAAGCTCATTTAATAATGTCAGAAATGCATTTTCAACCAATAACATCAAGCCTGATTATTATGTCCTGAAATGTGGATCTTGGAAAAAGCCGGGATGTGCGGAACCAGTGATGTTACATGTGCTGTTCCATGATAAATATATTCAGAGCAAACAGCCACACATGGCGTCAGTGAGATGTAGTTCATTACATAAAGAAACAATTCACGGTGCATGTTTTAGTGGAACTCAGTGCGCCACCTTGCCAGCATGACAGATCACTTCTTCACACTGAGAGATTGTGGTGGTTGGAGGTTGGCGCAGCGGCTGAGGAATGATGCATCCCACACATTATACAGCAGAGCTGCTCCCACAGAGGAAGTTGATGTCCCCACCATGCAATGATGACACTCAATATGCTGTGACATATGATGTGTGTACAAACAGTAAGCACATAGGCTGGGGCCGTTGTTCCTTTAGACTGTTTTATGTGGGTCACATGCGGTGTACTGGGGCGCAGCGGGGGAGAGAGGACGTTTTTCATGCAACCCATAAAGGAAGGAAAAACAATGCCCTTGAGATGTGACTTCTTGTCTCACAGGAAATCACCACGCAGAGTTATGTGGTACACGTCCCTGACATTGAACCACGAAAAAAAGTTGCGCTCTTGCATGTTCTTCCTTTTCTACTCTGCATTCAGTAAGATTTTCCTCTCTGACAATTTTCTTTTCACCGAATCTCATTTTGCTAACCAGGAATGTTACAAGTCTTTTAATGAGAAGGAAAATGGTGTGTAAAGCAGAAGTGAAGCTGCATTGCAAGTGTAAGCTTTAGACTTTCTTGTCATATGGTTTGTGTTTCTCCCCAAGGAATGGAGCAGGACTGACAGAAACTGTGCTATTTGATAGGCCTACACTGTGATCACGTCATTTCAACATTTACAAGCTACATCGTTTCAAATGATGGCAAGGAAAACTTTGGTCATTTGCAAGAGATGAGTTGTTGTAAAGATGGAGGGGGAAAATAATCTGAAATGGTAGAAAATAGTCAATTAAAAAGAAGAAGGGATTTAATAAAAACAAGACAAGAGAGGAGGAACTCCGAAACATGAACAGAAAAAATACATTATTGAGGAATAAAGGCCTGTTCAACTTGGGTCAACTTTGAAACTTTGCACAAATTTGTGCGGTTGACCAGTAGCAAGCTGTCTTGACAGTGCTGACCTTTGAAGAAACAGAGAGCTGGAGAGTCCAAAATGAAGGTAATAAAGCTTATTAGCAGTGATGCACCATCCAGTTTTATTTAACTGTCTCTGTCAAATAAATGACTCCACAAAGAGGAATGTTTTTTGTCCAGTTAGGAGGCAGGAGACGATGGTACGAATACATCTGGTGAATAAACTTTGTGAACTTAATGTCTCGTTATCAGCCACGCTAACTGTCTTTTTCATACCGCAGTGACAAAGCAACATAGTCCCGTGGGATGGCAGTTACTGCAACTGCTTTAGTAATGATGTTTTATTGGACTTTAATGAAGCATACTGTCATAAGTGTAGCATAGCTCCTTTAGGGAAAAGGGCAGTGCATAATGTGTGTGTGGTGGACGAGTGAAAGCAAGAGTGATGGTGAGCAGGGAGCTATCATTCTGGTAGTAAAAATACAGTACATGTTACAGTATGTCAGTTAATAAACTAGCAATTTCTCGAGGCCAAGAAAAGTCCTTTTTGTTAATTGCCAACTGCTGGAAAAGAGAGGGAGGAAGGCACCAAAATAAGCTGAGCAGGAAAGGCTAATGTTATGCTAATGCTAACACTAATGGCAGCGTTACACTTTAGCTGCAGTGTGATTTAATCCCCTCCAGAAACTTCTGTAATCCAGCTTTGAACTGCAGCGCCTTGTTTGGAAACAGTGTAAAATAAATCTATAATGATAAATACAACACCTAATGTCTTCTGTGGTTATTTATCCATTTTTCCTGTTGAAAACAATTGCTCTTGTTGTTAGCATATTGTTAGCCACCCACTGGTAATCCCAAAATGCCTTGGGTTGACTCGGTCAAACAATCAGAGGTTTTGTTCCTGACTTGTGTATGACTGCTGATACATAGATTTATCAATAGATCCATGCACTGATCTCACATGACCCTTTAAAATAAAATTTGCGGTAAAGACGATAATGAATGAATGCTGTTATCATCACAACCCTATACACAAATTACATAAACAGACCATAAAAGTCTGAGATATCTCATTCCTCTGCCCTGTTGTTGGAAATACTTACTAGAGCACCAAATGTAGTTTTATTCACTCCTGAAAATAGTCCCCTACAAATGTACTATTTACTCCCGTTTGAGTTGTGACCTGTTTTTAAAGATTTACATCTGAAGCAGGAACGAATGGGCTTGGAGCTGACTGCCACAGTCAGGGTGAAGAAGTCTGAAGTACTGAAATCCAGACTAGTGCATTGCTGGTTTCATCCTTTTTATGGATTTGTTGATGATAAGAAAATATAGAACACTTTAAACAACATTAGAGGAGGAAAAGAAAAGAAAAGTATTAAAACATGTACATAAGAGAAGAGAGGAGCTAAAACAAAAGAGACCAAAAGTCGAGGGGAGGAGAATTTCACAGTAGAGAGCAGATGACAGTGGATATCAAGGAAAAGAGGAGGAGATGAAAGATTTAAAAAAAAAGAAAAAGGAAAGCAGAGAAGATGGAGAACCAATGAATGCTCAAATTCATTTGTTCTCTGCCTCTCTCTACCTGGTTGCACACACCTTCTCTCCGCTCCACCAGCCAGTGTTCACAGCTATAAATCTCAGAGTGGCATTTTGGCCGGCGAGTCCCACGTAAACACGGCCGGCGAAATGTCAGTGCAGAAGGCAGACAAGCCTGACTTAGGAAGAGGGAGAGTAGAGGCAGTAATGTCACCACACTTTAACACACCCGCCATCAGTCTTCATGACATTTAAGAGATCTAGCCCTCGATCCCTCTGGCCACAGCACAGAGAGGGAAAGTTTGGAGTGGAAGCTGCAAGGACCTGATGAGTCAGGGGGTTTAATGGGTTGATCTGATCACAAACAAAAGGCTATTGCCCTCACTTAATGTGTAATCTTTCTCGTTATACCAGTCAGCAGCTTTCCCCGCCGCACAACTTAACAGCTACACATTAAAAATGAGAGGAAGAGTGCACTCTGGAAGGTAAATTCATGACGTATTTTTATTGTTCGTTTTACAACCATTTTCTATTCTCTTTTTTTTTTCAGCTCTCTCCTTAATCCAGGCGGGTCATTTAAGAACACGTTCCTCACACAACACTCATGTTGTTCTGCCTTTCAGTTGTCAGCCTAACTCTATCACTGCAATAAAACAACGCTGAGGACAGTCTGACCTCTCAGGCCACAACATTCACATCCCTTTTTCTGCAACATCTTCTGTAAATAACAGAAAGGTAGAGGAAAACTAGAAAGTAGGGGAGGGGTGGGGGTTCAGGAGCAAGGAAACAGGAGCAGGATCATTTCACCTCGGCAGCAGTCTTCAACAAAATCTGATTTTGATGTATGAAAGCTACTTTTTGGTTCTTTTTGGTTTGGTTCTGCTGTCTAAAGTTTAGATGACTGTGAATTTAAAATTACTTAAATTTTATCTCAAGATTATTGGTTAAAAAGTAACATGAACAAACTATGCTAATATACATGTTTCTAGCTAGCATACTAGATTTTACCATGGATGCATAGATGGTGAAAAGATGCTGCTGAGGGACATGTAAAAGTGACATAGGCCTACATATAGTCGCATCTTTATGTTAAAAAAAACACTAAGTAGCTAGCTAATCTACATCAAACATTTGCTAGGTAGTTACATCTTATAGTTAATGTTACCAAACCACTGGCTAATTAGAAAGCTAATCATTCATTAACTAGCTATTTCCATCTGATAGCTAACTAGCTTACATAATTCATTAGCTAGCTAGTTGGCTCACATATTGCTAACATTAGCTAACTCAAGATGTGACTATGTGTCTATATTACAGGTCCCATCTTTAAAATTAGTTTTTCTTTTCAACATACAGTAGACGAGCCTAGCACATAGCATGAGTACAGGAAAGGAGAAAGTTGACTGAGGGTCCACTGGGTACAAAGCTTACTCAACTGTTATTGGTGCACAGAGCAAAGAGGGATGTGACTTAGGAAGGGTCAAGTGTAACACTCTGACTTCTTGCATCAAAATGTAATATTATAGTATTAACCTTATTAGTGAAAATCTATCAACTATGTTATTAATTAGTACACATATACTATATGTCTCTTATATCAAAAGATGACTGATGTATTTTAAGTAGGCTGTGAGTTATGGAGGAAATCTAAAAAAATGTCACAACTGCCCCCGGGCTCCCCTAAGGCTGTTTGGAAATTTAAGAAGCTAAATAACTGATCCTAAAGTAAAATCAAAGTCGTGTGAAATTCTGTCCACTTTATTCTCCCCTGTCGGACCTTCTTTAACCTGTCTCACTGCTGCGTGGGGGTTGCATTGATTTCTAAATGAATAATTGAGAAAGTCGGCTTAACTGCCCTTTTCAAATCTCCCCGGCCTCCTCTGTAATTCACTCCGCCTCTCTCCCTCTTGTCTTTCTTCCCCACCGTGATCTAAGTCTTTCCCCTATCGCTCCATCTCCTCCCTTCTCACCTATTCTTCCTCTCACCAGTTTCTCTCCTCCTCTGACCTTCTCCTCCTCTACTTCTCCCTTCCTCATCTCCCTCTCCTCTCCTCTCCTCTTGTGCACTGCTGATGTGGATCCTGCTCTGTGACGGGTTGTTCAGGAGGGAATGGGCTGCTCGCATGGCTGGCCAGCCGGCCTCAGCGTATCATCCGTCAGCAAGACACGCTGTTGTTTTAGAGTTCTGCTGGGAGCTGTCTCCTTGTCTCTGTCTCTTTCTCTGTTGCTTCACTCTCCTCACACACACACACACACACACACACACACACACATATACACACACACACACACTCCTTCCCTGTCTTTCTCTGTCTCCGTCTCCATGCTTCCATCTCAGTCCCTCTCCGTCCCCCCTCCTGACTTATTTCCACTGTACATCTTAACTCGAACACACAGCTGATCAGCATTTTAAAATCGACCGCAGGCTCTTTGCTCCAAGTGAATCAATAGCTGAGTTAGACTGGGACTGAATAATCCTGATATGTTAATTCAACAGTGTGGACTTGGGGAAGATGTCTGCTTTGTCTTAGGATAGTAGCCGTTAAAAAACAACTCCTGCACAGGTGTTTCAGTTTAATTAGCAGCAGCACTTTTTTACAGGTGTATTGCTTGTCTACAATCCAGAGGTCCACTATGTTGACTGTACTGACAGTAAACAGCGCATCTGCACTCGCTACTGTTCCTGAAGACTTGCTGTCTCTAAATGTTTTTGCGTTTAGCGTATTCACGAAACGAGTTAATTTGAACACCACTCCCAAGTGGTATTCACAGCTCACTGGTGGAAAATGTTCTTGAGTTTCAGTTGAGGGCAAGAATTGTTGCTCAAAATGATCCATTTTGGTCAATCATATAATATAAGCTTTTAAGAATAACGAATTAGTTTAGCATCAAATGACTTCTTTAATAAATTGGTTGAAGAGGGAGGTTTTAATTAGGACAGATCGGCATTTTGATGCAAAAAATTTGTACTAGTAGACAATTTGAAATCCTAAAAGATATTTATTCAAATGTTCAAAATGTGAAGATCAGTTGATCAGCTACCTCAGTTTTCACAACACATACGTCATTGATGAGCTGATACTGAGCCTGTCTGTTCCATCCACACTCCATCTGGTCGATGGCCTCCAAACTTTTGAAGCATTAAAGGTCTTCAGCTGTCTATGGACTCAGCGAGAAAGCGAGGTAGTTCAGGATAGGGAATAGAAGGCAAAATTGCACAGTAATTATAACAAGAAGAAAGAATCAGCAGGTACTCATTTTCACCAGGTATTAATTTCAGTTTCTCTAAATATCATGCCCTTTCATGTGGACCAAGTCCTTTTCTGTAAGTTTTAGCAGCTCCCACACATTTTCTGAAATTTTCAGAGGTTTAGACATCTGAAGGTTGGTTAAAATTGAATATTCAGTGTTTAGTCTATTCGGTTGCTTACATCCCAGTATCTCAAAAAACAGGTGTCCATCCAGGTTACTGACCAAAGTGTGGCACTGGTACAAACACTCTATAATCAAATCAGCTATAGTTAATAAATATCCAACAAGTAGTTCCTGAATAATTCGGAATCAAGTTCCATGTAGTTGAATGTGATAAGTTACATAAGAACAGATTATGAGATACTATGTTAACGAGTAAAAAGCTATAAACAACAAAACAGGTCTTTGTCAATGACCAATATTTTTCATTTTCTGACCTGGTGTGGTGGTATTTCTGAATGGCAACCTCGATTCTGTTTTAGTTTAGTCTGCTGAAACTATATGTTCTGATGCTAGGGGTCTCTCTCACATTAAAACTATAACAAAAGACAAAGTGTTGTGGGATTATGGGAGTTGTTACCTTCACTGACCAGCCACCATAGCTGATAAAATCAGGCATAATTCATGTTTATGGATGATGTAATATTAAAGTTTTATTCACGTTACATTTACTCACAGGTGCCAGCTTCCTCTCTGACGTATCCTGTGTTTTCCAGGAAGTTATGGCAATGAGCAACTAGCTATGGCTAGCAGGAATTGCACCATTACTATGACTGCATTTGAACATGGTCTACAACATTTGGGATAATGCAGGAACAAGAGGCAGCAACATAACATATATACAATATGCCTAGTGTTTTTAGACATTTTAATGTGGAATGTTAAATACTATAGCTTTAAAGCCTTAGAGCCTTGTAACTTTGCTGAACAGCTGCCAGAGTGGACACAAGCAATTTTGGGATAATGGTAAAAGCTGAAACATGGCATGACACATGTCAATATGTTGACGTTCCTTCCCATGAGTACTCAGTTGGCATTACTACATTATTAAATGAGTGCTCAAAGGTAAACACCTGGCAAAGTATTGAAACCAGCTTCAGTGGAAGCTCCTGCTACAGTAGCTTTCTACATGACGCACATACATACATACAACTCACAAGGTGAAAACAATACTGGCCAACTGTCATGGCTGGTAATTAGAGTATAAAGTCAGCAACTCAGTAATGTTAGTTACACAGCAAAAGCTATCTAAAGTTGTCCAACATTGGCAACGTTAGCCACTAAAAATAACAACTACTGGTCACAAGCCTCAAGCAATGAATTGATCAAATTCAATTTTTCATTTTTAGGGAGAAAAATGTTTTGTTTCTGCTATAAAAAGTACAATAGTCTCAATTCATTAATTACTGCGGATAGGCTCTGCTAATAAATTCTTTTACTGAGAATATAGCAGTAGTTCAGGGTGAAAATTAGAAGAAAATATGTTAATCATAGTATTCAAAGCACAAATTGGTCTCGTACATTTAGATGGGAATAAGCTTATGCTACCCAAGGGTACACCTAAGTATTTATCTAGCTGGCATGTGACAAGCCAGCTAACTTCCCTGACAAACAAAAACAAACTGTGAAGTCATTACATACCTGTTAACAGAGTTCCAGTTTTATATGGAAATCTTACCCATTCTAAGTGTGATGTAATTTTTCCCAGGCTGGAAATAATTCAAATATAACACTTCATTAAAGTTTAGTACAGCATAGCATCACAGCATTACATAATATCCTGCATTATACATGTGTCAGCTGCTGTGCAGTGACAGACTGACTGAAGTATGACATGCACAAATAAAGAGACTGTATACATTTGTTCATCTACCAGTGTTGGCTTTGCAGGCTCCAGAAGGAAGGACAAAGATCTAGCTTGGTTCAGTACAGCTTCTTACAAAAAGTAGCTCAGAACACTTTTGGAATAAATCATGAAAATGACAATAAACGTGATACGAAAATAAAAAATATGATCTATAAAGGATGGATGCCAGCAAAAAGAGCAACTCCATTGAGTTTAGTGCAAAAGGTACCCACTTGTTCACAGGCCATGCATAAAGCAACATAAACATAAAATACCCCACTATTCATATAAATAATAAAACAATCATATGGCTACAGCCGTGGTCTCCTTTGAAATTTCTATTGCTGGCTGGAATGACTGTGTTTTGTTTGCCCATTTCACATTTATTAGAGTTCAAATTAATGTTGAATGCTAGCCGAATGAGTCAGTGTCTTTTTATGGGCTGTAAAAAATGAAGGAGTAGATGTTTATAACGGTTAAATTGAGTGATATGTTAATGAAGTCAGGCAGTAAAGCAGGCAGTCACTGAACTCCAACTCCAAAGTGTGTCTTTTCAGAGCAGCAGGCTTTTATTTTCAGGATAACAAGCTTACCTTTACATTGACATTAACAGCTGAACAACTTACAGTGTAGGACTCATCGTTACATGTTACTGTGAAATTACAACTCACTTCAATCATTGATAGTATGTACTAGGTATTAATGTACTGATTTTTGGATGCACCATTGTTACATATTGCTCCTTTAATGACTTGAATCAATATGAAAATATGAATTTAGCTAAACTACCAGCAAGTTGTAATTAAACTACCAGTTTAATTACATGTAGTTCACGTCTCCCTAACACTGGCTACGACTGCCAAGACCGGTGAATAAAGATGAGATGTATGATTCTAGTTAAGGACCCCGGGGTTGGAGAAGGTAAGCATAAGATAGATGATCAGATTGAAAGAAAGATACTGTTGCTTTTTAGGGAATTACAAGCTGGACAACTACAAAGATAATCCAGTGACGCTGTGTGATCTATACAAGTGTGTGTAAGTCACATTTCCAGCACAGTTGAACTTTCTGGGACACTCAGGGTGAAGGATGAGGAGGCAGGGGTAATAAAAACAGCCAGACTTGTGTTTCTCTGCTAGTTTTCCCTCAACTTTTTTTCATGATTTGGGTCTCGACTTTGAAATGTATGAGTCACACTGAACTTGGCAGCGTGATAGATAATAAACAACAGGTTCTTGCACTTCCTCAAAGAAAATGGGATCTTTGTCCAACACATCAATAAACCATCTCCGTTGTGTTTTAGATTTCATGTCTGTCTGATGTACAGCAGATCTCTGAGGCCACTTCCCATTCTTCCTCTCCATACATACATTTATAAAAACTGTGTATGAACTCGCAGCGTTCTCAGCTGGGCTTCCTCACCTGTGGTCATGTTGTCTGTGAGCGTAAAAGCTCGTCTCTTCCCGCCTCCCCGCCGCTTGCGCACACACCTTGTACCAGGAGGTGTACAAGTGGAGACTCGATGGATGTCTTCCCCGAGCCTCTTTGATCAACGTGCCATGTGGCCTCGGCCCACTTCTCGCTCTTCCTGGTGTTGTTATTCGTCCTATCGCTGATGTTTTCAGACACTTCCTCATGTAACACCGGCGCCGACCTGTCACCTCTTACTGCTGCTCCCACAGCATCTAGCACCAAGCCCCGCCACGCCTGCTTCTCTCCCGCTCTCTTTCTCACTGTCAGTGAGCTGTTATTGAAATATTTAGCACCCACTCCAGCTCACAAGCATGTACTGCCTTTCTTCTGCCTGGCTGGAAATATATTGGCTTGCCAGTATAAGTTGGAGCTGTGTGGCGCGGAGGTGCTTCAAATCGGATTTGACTGTTAAGGATCTTTTTCTCCCATTCGGCGAATGTGCAGCTGAAGCATGCCACTCTCCACGGAGTAGCGGGAGCATGTTGGTCCTGAAAGATGATGTCATTATTCTCTTCACTGGAAAGAAGATGAGGAGAGATAAGTGTCATTACCAGCCAGCTGGTGATCAAAGTCTAACCATTTCCATTTCGTTTAAATCTCTTAGTGGCTGGTGATGATAGTAGCTTCAAATGGTAGTTTCCCCCGACCCACGGTCTCAGATCGATTCTCATCTCAGCTTGAGTGTTTCAGTGGCCACGGTGAACAACATTTTCAGTGGGGCTGTTGCTGAGTGTTGCAGGGAGGAATTGTTCAGAAAGGCATAACAGTGGGGTTGGACCATAACAAACTTGCAAGGAGAAAGTCAGTGAAGCTCATCGCATATTCAGTGTAGCTGATGAAAGAATACATGCATACCCTTGAAGTGTCACAAATTCTTCAAACTGAATAAATTTCATCCTCTCACATGCATCAATAATGTCCTAGGGAGAGGAACCAGAGTTTGGGGGTGTTCAGTGAAAAATGTAGTGTCACTTTCTGGTTTATGTGATTGTTGAAGACTAATTGTGGAAATAACTACAGTGAACATGCTATACTATATATGTTAATAATTTTAAACAGTGATGATGTAATATAATGTACCGCAATAAGACTTATTGTAACTGTGTCTTTTATATGTTTCGTTTGTTTCTAATTAACGGAAGTTAAAGAATAAGGCTGTGACCAGGCTTTAAGTTTCAGCAGTGTAGGGGCAGGGGCACTCTGCTGTCAGGTTTTTGAGAGCACAAAGGCCAAATGCCAGGGGCACAAGTCCATCAAATAAATTATATATTTTTAATTTTAAACTTGTATTAAATGTTTTCCTATATTTTTTTTAATTCCAAGTACAGGAACACAGGAAGTTAGTCAGAGGTCAGTTTATATAATAATGTCATACTAAGTAGTGTAATATATAATGAGTTAGTACCCCAAAATAATGAGAAACTTTCTCAAAACAGATAATTAGTCATTATTTTGACAAAGTTCCTCATTATAATCTTGTGCGGGATGTTCTTTTTTTCCCACTACATTGGCAGTGATGGGCTTCCATCGAGACAGTGCCCATGTCTGTGGTGATGCTTTGGATACACAGACAATAATTGTTATTAGGACCAACTAATTGAAGAAAAATATAGAGTGTAACCGGATTCATCCTTTAAACCAGAAGACTGCACTCAGTAGAGTGCAGATCTCCACCAGGCAACCCGAAAAGAATATTCGCATATAACCTCTTTGTAATCATTTGATTTTATTAGACCACAAAAATTATAGGCAGATTGGTCCAGGACTGTGTGAGATTTTTGTAGATGTGAATACCAATTTTGTATTACCATATGCCACCCTTAATAAATTTAATAAACTTGTAAACACACGATATGTAAATTCTACTGCCAGGGGTCTGTCTCACATTAACCTGACACATCAGATGGTTTGTTAGACAGAACCATCTGGAAAGTCGTGCTTTGGGACGGTCTGGAAAAGGGCAGGCACTTTCAAAAAACACTTGGCAGGTGATTGGATGAACCATCTGTCGATAATGTCTAACTCGGGCTAACTTCAACCAATCAGATTAACCAGCAGAGCCAGCGGGTAAATCAAACTCTTGCTGAAGCCGGTTGGGAGAAGAGTGCAAACATCTTTTCCATTGAGAAAAGTCTTCAGTGTCATTTGTTGCTCTTCTTTCAATGAGGAAATACTCGCCAGTTCTGATATAACCGATGCTATCACAGTATCTATGCTAACCTTCTCAGGACCCGCCATTGTTTGTTCGTGATGTGTCGCTTCCATGGATGCTTCTTGCTGTCATCACACCTAAAACCACGCCCGCAGCTGCCAGTGGTCCCTCCTGCACCACTTTTGGTGCAGACACAAACGGATAACTTGAAGCCTGACAAGATGGAGTCTTGCATGCATGAAAGCGGCTGCCTCACAAGGTCATTCTCATATTAAAACAATAAGAAAACGGTGTAGTTTGATGATGTCATAAGGTAGTGTTGGATCATGGGAGTTTTATTCACTTTTAAAAAACCACCACAGCTGATGAAAATCTATCAGACATGACTCAGGCAGAGAAAGGTCATATGTTTTATTCATGTTATGTTTAGTCACGTTTGTAGACTTTCTTCCTCACTCTTTGATGTATTTCTTGTTTTCCAGTAAGTTATAGCTACTAGCTAGCAACAGCTAGCAGTAAACACACTGTTATGGATTTCTCTGGCTTTGATTATAAGTTGGAAACATTTGGGATAATGCAAGTACACAACTCAACACAATGCATATGCCCAGTGTTTTTAAGATTTGTTGCTGAATGTTATACATTTTACCTTTAACTTTTGTATCTAAAATTTTGAAATTGACTCTTAATGTCACCATATGTAATTTTTATATGACTGAGAGATATACAGGCAGTACTGTTAGTGAAGTTTTCCACCTTCAGATCTGTTCCTTCCACTCTCTGTAAATGAGTGCTGTCTACTTAGATTTGCACCGTGGGTGACCGTGGAGTAAGTTTCATTTAATTTTGAGAGTGGGTTTATTATTTTATGAGACAGCATTAATATGCAGCTTTTGGGTGAATTGAAGTACACAACCCCAGCTCGGTCCGTGAGTGGTATGCAAGTGTGTGTACTGAGTCAGGAGGCTCTGGCAAGTGTTGTCATGTAATTTGAGAGAAAGTAAAGCAAAACACTACATTAGCTAAAGACAGGTTTTAGTACTGAGTACGGCTTTAATGTGCTTGTCAAGAAATTGTCAGATATGTATGTGCTGGATTTTGATTAACAGTTGATTAACTCTTCAAACATGGAAACGCATCAGAAATCGGCCATCTGTGTGTTGGCAGACCAGCACTGGTGGCCAGATGGACACTTGATGCCGTCTTGGATTGACACTTGACTTGGCCGCGAGCTTCACGGTTAGATGGCCGCAAGCTTTACTGATAAAGTCTTCATTGTTTCCAAACGCAAAGTGGCTTTTCGAAGTGTGGACATCAAGCAGAGCACAATGTCTGTGCTGGAGTTAAAATAATATTGGAACACTGCAGACATGTCTGTTTTCTGAAGTAAACTCTTAAAAGTTTCGCTGTAACATTCAGCTCAGTTTCCTCTTTTTTTATGCACGCTGAAAAATGTTAAAAATATCCTCCACATAAAAGATGTTCAGTTTCAGGCATGTATCTTTTCTGAATGACATGCATCAGTATTCCAGTGAAGAGGTAGGCTCCTTTACAGCTGTTTACAATAAATATTACAGTTTTTTTCCCTTTGTTTGGGCCCTAAAAATACAATTTGTAATTGTCATAAATTTGTGATATTTTGCATTCAGTGTACCCTGAGGATGCTGGCTTGGTTTAAAGATAAGTTTGACTGCAGAACAGTTTTGCCAGCTGGGATGAGGAAATCTTGATATTGGGTATCTCAGAACTGCAGGCTACATAGATAGAGGATGAGGGATGAGAGGTGAAATCAATCATCAAGTATCTCGCTATTAGATGGCGAGTTAGAGACTTTGAATATAACCTATTGCTTATTACTTTGGATTCAAGTAAATATTATGTGAGAGAAGAGGAGTGATGTGCACATATTATGTATGAATAAATCTTCATATAATTCGGTTAGTTATGCAGTTATGATGGAGAGAAGATAACAGCGAGATGAAGGCAGGAGAGAAAAAGCAGAGGCAACAGAAGAATTTATAACAAATGGGAATGAGGAGACAGCAACACAAGATGAGGCTCCTCTCAAGAAGAGTGACAACGTCAGCCAGTGCCCCAAAATGACATATGTTTACGCTCAAGTGACAAAGCCCTCCAGCTTCCACAGTTATTATGATGAGAGCAGAGGAGGAGGTGAGGTGACGGTTTTACAGAGCAACAAAGTGCTTAGAAGGAGGTCAGGGTGAATGGATGGATCAACAAAACATTGGATTTTAACTTGGTAGGCTGCGGGTTTGTTTCCCGTTTTCAACTGACCGTCATTTTTAACAACCACGTAATTGCTGGAGGTAATGCGTTACAAAATAACTCGTTAGAGCGATCGTGACCCCTCAGTGAAATCAGGTTGGTTCCTGAGGCTGTTCAGGTATTACTCTATAACACATGAAAGCTACCAACACACATTATATCAGTGGTACAGGCAATGTAAAAGTCACTGCCCACTCTAAAATACGGCCATCATGCTTGCTGAGTAATTTGTGGAGTTTACAATTTTATGTTACAAAATACAAATGTTAGTTTTTGTTAGTGTTTGTGTCTGTGAGCATGATGGTTTATGTTGGTAATTATCATTTTTCTGCTGTTTATAGTTTTAACTATTCGTAAGGTCGATGGCTGTTATATTTCTTGAGCTGTTGCAAAATTCTTTGTCTCCAAATGTCGCTCAGAGCTGCCTCCTGACTCCAAGTCCGTGCTGCTTGCAGACACTATTTATTTTATTTTTACTCTCCACAACCATCTGGTGACCACCAGAAATTATCTTGTGACCCCCTCTTTTTTTTTTGCTATGAAAGTAGTTTTGTTACGTTTTCAAATAAGCAATCTGTTACTGTATTTCCACCACTACCTGCACCTGTCACTGGAGGAGACTCTGAGGGTGACTTTTTTGCATTAGAGACAGAGGACAGACACAGTCTATAGTGTCAGCGCACACTGAAATCACAGAGTATCTTAAGTCAGGTCCTGAAATGGATGTATTGAGCAAATCCCCCATGATCAAATCTTTCTTTCTTTTCCAGCTGACTGACACACGTTTTGAAAAACTTCTCCTGCATTATAAAAAAGTAAACTACAAAGAATAAGTTGGGTGAGTCTGTGTGATTTGTAAAGCCTGTGCACTTTAATCGTTTGCGGCATGTGTTTTGAGAAGCTGTTTCATTAGTAGCATGTTGAAACATGATGCACTGCAGGCTGTACGAGCCTGTGGTTTATTGTTTTCATAGCTGTGCCGAATATGCCTGGGCCGAGTTTGCTGGACGCAAAGAGGTTTTCATTTTTGCAAAAACACCTTAACAACTTACTGTGCTCAGTAGTTAATGCTGTAATGTAATGAGTTACTATTTAATCACAGTAATTTTGTAATATGTAATGAGTTTCTTTTAAAAATAACCCTATCCAACACTACATCAAGCCAATGTTCCCATAATGAATCTAATAACCACAGTAAAAACTTAATTTATACAGCACTTTTTCAATACAACCTACAAAGTGTTTTACAAAGACATAAAAACAAGAAATAGCAGATGTGTTGTTGGAATCAAGTAGTCATTTTAACCCAAACCACAATGTTTTGTGTTTATTGTTGTTTTTGTGCCCAAACCTAACCAAACCTTAACCACGGCACTGTCAGATGATCAAACCTTTTTTTCAGTTGTGGTTTGTAATGGTTGTGGAAGGCAAAAGAATTATGTTCTCCTGTTGTCCTAGAGGACATGGACAGACAGAGTATGCTGCCATTTAATGTTGAGGACTTACTGCATAAGAAAGGCAGCGAACCAGATTTTATCACTGCAGTGCAGACTGCAGTTTGAACTGGTTTGATTTTGATCTATGCAGCAGAATTGTCATATTAAATTGAGATTTCCACATTTTAAACTGTTCTTTTGATAAGAAGATCTGCTGCCCTGTATTATGGTACTTCAGGGCCTTTTCTTTGATAAAACCAAAATCAAAAGATATTGAAACACACTGGTAATTATGCCAAACAAAACACTCTATACCTCTCAAGAATGCCCAGCATGAGCCTGGCGATATATTCTGTATTTTTCTTATTTTTGAACAAATTCCATGAAAAGACCAAAAGCATAAATGCATTATTCCATCTCTCAATGCTTGTCTCTGACTTCTATGCCCCGAACTCAGTGGTGCCCGACACATAACTACTGCTGACTCTGTCCACTACTGCTGAGAACAGGGTCAGCAACAAGACGTGTTTTAGTCACTTTAAAAAAAGATTCACCAAAAAAAAAAACAGTCTAATATTTAGAATATCTTCACTGCTTTACTTTGTGGGAAAATGCTGTTATATAAGCCAAATATCTTTCCAAACCAACCAAAGTCCAGTGGTGAAATCTATCATTTTACCTCACAGACCATGGGAGTTGCTGGTCTACTGATGCTTTCATCTGTTAGTTTGTGTTATTGTGTAACTTTGGTGAATCTGAATGAACCCTTTACAACACTGAAATCACACAATAACACAATGTAACTAACAGATTGAGGCAGCAGCAGGCCAGCAACTCCCGTGTTCTGCAAGATGAAATTATTGATTTCACCTATGGAGTTTGGTTGGTTTGGAGGGAGCAATATTTATCTTATATAACAGCCTTTTCTCATCAGATAAGATTGTCTGATAGCCAAGTAAAGCAGGAGAAATAGTCTAAATAGAGCGTATACCTATACCGGTATAGATTTTTTTTTTAGGTGAACCTTTTTTAATGTTTTTGAATGCCTTTTTTTAAAATACCTCTTGATACCGTCTATAGTACTTTGCTTAGTCCTGCTGCTTTACCTAACTGAGGGGCGTGGTGCCGACCAGCATCTACTGTAGCTATAATACACTGACTATCAATTAGTACCTCATATAACACCACGTCAAATAATTCAAACAATCATTTTAAAGACTGATATACAGTATCTTATTCTTCCCTCTCCATAAAAACTATTGTTGGAGTGTGAGTTGTAGTGTAGTGAATCACACACTGTTCCACTGGCTGACATGTCTCTTCATAAAATGAACATGGTCTCTGTTGTCTTAAAATCAGCATGCAGCTCCAGTCACTTCAGTTAAAAACCTCAGACCAGGCCAGGAGTCTGGGTGTTGTCATGGATTCAGACCTGAATTTCAAAAACCACATACAAACAATTACAAAGTCAGCATACTATCACCTCAAGAATATTTCTAGAATTAAGGGACTGATGTCGCAGCAGGACCTTGAAAAACTTGTCCATGCATTTATCTTTAGTCGAGTTGACTACTGTAACAGTATCTTCTCTGGTCTGCCGAAAAAGTCAATCAGACAACTGCAGCTGATCCAGAACGCTGCTGCTCGAGTCCTCACTAAGACCA
>JAJHUR010137784.1:0-22676 GCA_027495735.1 Lutjanus campechanus | reverse complement strand
GAAAAGTTAAATTTTGGGATGAAAGAAGTAGTTTTGGTACAACCAAACATTTTAGTTCTGACCCAAGTTATTGAGAGAGACAATGATTTTATTGCTCCATTGCTGAACTGTTGTTTTGATTGTTGGTTTCTGGTTGGTACATATTTACTCGCTTTACTAGATGCTCCATTAAAGCGCAGCACTACTGTATGAACAGACTCCTCTGAAGGCTGATGAATGAGTTGAAAGCTTTTGATTTTCTCTTTGAGCAACATGATGGCACACTGACGTTTAGTGTGTCATTTTTCTGTACAATACAAATACTCTCATAGAAGTCAGTGCTCAGAACATTGCCGCACAATCAATCTGTACAAATCCCAATAATGGCCAGGAAAAGAGGGGTGTAATCAGGCAGAACTGCATTTTGTGCAAAATGCTCATTTTGTTAATACAAAGGATGTGAAAATACAATACATTCAAAGACTCGTATGTTTTGTCTTGCAGAGAGTTAAATGAGAAGACAGATAGCACTCTCATGTCAGGGCCATAAATATAAAGACACAGCCAGCAGCCTGTTAGCTTCAGGTTTTTTAAGGACTACATGCAATATAATGTGTTCATTGGTGAGCTTTAGAGGTGTTTGACAAGGTTGTTGAAACCGAATTTTAATCCACATGCTAAGCCACCTGGTGGGCATTTCTGGGACTGCATTAGAAGGGTTCTCCCATCTTTCAGATAGAACCTTGCCTGTCTCTGTAGGTGAATTTGTGTCAGACTCTGTTGCTTTGCCATGTGGTGTCCTACAGGGATCGGGTTTGGGGCCTGTTTTATTTTACATTTACGTGTTGCCCCTTGGACACATAATCAGCAACAAACAGCTGTTATCATTTATATGCTGATGACATCCAGCTGTGTTTTTCATTTAAACCTGATGCGCTCCATAAATTGTCTGTATTGAGAAACTGTTTAAATCCTGCAGGAGCTTTGACATAATTTTCTGCAGTTAAATGCAGATAAAACTGAAGTTTTGATTATTGTCCCTGAAAAACTCCAGCCAATAATCAGGCAGAACCTCGGTACCCTCTACTTATCCTGTCAATCCAGTCTGCGTAACCTTGGTGTAATTTCTGATCATTCTATGAGCTTCGACACTCACGCTCAGACTACTAAAATTCTATTTTCACCTGCCTTAATAAATCCTCATTACACCGCCTACAAACCATACAAACTGCTGCTGCTAGGCTCTTAACACGATCAAACAGATGGTCACATATTAGACTGATTTTATTCTCCTGGCACTGACTTCCTGTTAATTTTAGAATCAATTTTTTTCTTCCAGAGACCCTACATGGCCAGGTTCCACAATACATAACTGACCTTCTGCACCCCCACACTACAAGCTGAGCTCTCAGGTCTTTTACTCAGGGTTTTCAAAGTATTCCTCGGACATATTTCAAGACCTGGGGAGATCGTTCTTTCCAGTTGGCAGCCCCGAAGTTTTGGAATACCAGTAAAGCTTGAGATTTTTGGACTCGGTGGAGCAGCTAAAAACCTTCCTGTTCCAACAGACGTTTCGGTAGCATGCGCTATTTTGTTTTAATCCTGCTCCCACTGTATATTTCATCTGGTGTTTTTCTTAATTTTATATATTTGATTCTATTTTATTTTATTTTAACTGTGAAGCACCATCTTGCTTGGTGGGTAGATTTTATATTTTTATTGTTGGATAGCTCTTTCCACTTGTAACCAGTCTTTGGGCTAATTTAAGGTAACCGGCTACTGGCTGTAATTTTCTCATCAAATTCTCAATAAGGAAGCGAAGAGGCACATTTCCCAGAATGTCTAACCATCCCTTCAAGGTTTAAAAGGTTTAAATTGCTGTGCAACCACCTGCAGTTCCAAAATGTATCTACAGTTTTATGCCATATCACAGCTTAAGTAATTACTCTGTTGCATGACAGTTATGTGGCCTTAAAGCCCCACATGTGACATCGAGTGGGGAAGGACTTACACTGGTTTCAATACCTAAGACCCCACACCATTTAATAGAACTGATGAAGTCTCTTGGGTGAGTGATTTGTATTTAGTCCAACAGCTGTTCCTTCATGAGAGAATGCACTTATAGCTAGTTCATAGAACCAAAAAATTGTTCTCAAACTTCTCAAACCACTACTGCAGTCAGCACTACTCCTCTGTTCTTTTGTAAGCTTGGAATGTTCTGAGCTTATATTTTTTCACAGAGTCCACATGTTGCAATCATGTCTGCTACCCATGACCAATATAAGCAATCAGGTTGTTGATGCAGTCAGTGGACCTGGACATGTATAAAGCTTTTCTATTTTCCTGAAAGTGCTTTTA
Source organism: Lutjanus campechanus (assembly GCA_027495735.1). Lineage (NCBI taxonomy): Eukaryota > Metazoa > Chordata > Actinopteri > Lutjaniformes > Lutjanidae > Lutjanus > Lutjanus campechanus. The sequence continues at coordinate 20,339 of JAJHUR010137784.1, read as the reverse complement.
CAATACATGTCACACTCACCCATTCATAGACTATTTGCAGAGGCTGCCATGCAAGGTGCCTCTGCTCTGAACCCATCTCATTCACACACAGTTACACACAAACACATTCATACACTATGCCTCTGGGAGCAAGGATGCTTAGATCTTCTGATTAGTGGACAGGCCGCTTTACCCACTGAGCCGCAGCCGCCCCTGTGTCGGAGGGATCTGCCTTTGACTGTTTTGTCTGTTATGCCAATCAGTGAAGAAGCCAGCAGGATCAAATGCATAATTACAGTCACTAACTATCCATTTAGCCTTAAAGTCCCCATGAAACAGCTAGCAGAGTGCTCACACATATTTAGATGTTTCCTGTAAAAAGAGGCAGCTAGGGAGGGACTTGCCGTGGACATTGGGCCTCATGCAAGAACCACTCGTACAGATTTGTTCTTCAGTGGTACATATGAGTGATTTAAGAGCCTTCACCGAGTGTCTCCTATTGTGAATTTTCTTTCAGATATGAGTGGTCCAGACCTGTCATGGAGTCATGTGAAGTCTGCTGTTATCCAAACCAGTTTTTCACTAATGACTGCATATTTCATTAGTTTTGAGCAATTTTGAGTTTGAATTATTATAAATTTACATATAAAGCCTATCATCATTCATTCAATGATATATTATTACCTGCTGTCATGGGTATTGGCCATATATCTTCACTTTTTATGAAGTCTCTGTTCAGGCGAACATCCTCACTTCCTGTCCTCTTTCTCCATGATGAAAACTTCCCTTTAACCCTCTCCTCTCGCTGCAGTCATTGATCGTCCCTGACTGTGGCGAGCCATTTTTTCCTCTGAAGTAATTTTCATATCGAGACATATCCTCTATTTCAGAGACAGTCTGAACCTCCGGTAACACAGCATTATGGCGTTCGCTTTAGCCGTTTCTTTGCTTTAGCGGGTCTTTAAATTCCACTGCTGACGCTGTTAAAGTGTTTGTTTGTTTAGATATCAAGTCTGACTTCATGGGAACTTCTTAACTTGGGAACATGGGAACTTGCAGACCTAGATCTTCCACATTCATAGACAGTCTTCTGATATTAGCTGTTCAGCTAATATCAACACTATCAATTCAACACCTAATCTGGGAAACAAAAGAAACAAAAGAAAGGCACATGAACAGTGGAATTTATAGCATGTAAAATAAGGCATTAAAGTTGCAGTTTAAAAGTCTATAAGGAGTAAAAACCTTTGAAATGTTAAATACTCATAAAACCAGAGCACAATGCATTAATAAACCATTAACTGCATAACACAGCTTTGATCCATTACATTGCTTCCTAAATTTGCTCACTTAATCAGTTGCTAATAATGAAATGTGGACTGTGAAGACTCATCTTCACACATTATAGCTAATGCCAGTGTTGAAGATGATATAGAGTATTCTGTCTGTGATATGTGTCATCTCTGGCATCATGGCCCATTGAACCACCTCATTACAGTTGTCTCATATTATAATATTATGCAAAGGGTTTTTTCTTTTTTGCAAGCCGAGGCATTCTCTCCAAATTGATGCTTTTAAGGGAAACATTAAATGCAGACTTGATATTGTACGGTTCATATTTTAAAACATTTTTATAAGACTATAACATGCAATTTACAGAAATGGAGTTCTGATTATTAGCCATTGAAAGGAGAGCTATTAGAGTCGATTGAGCCTTGATAGCGTTCTCCGGGTCGGGATTATTATGGTACAAATGGAGGAGTGCCTTACAGTAAACACAGAGTGCAGACATTTCATTTCCATGGACCCAAATTAGCTACTTAGAGGCAGTGGGGTGCTGTGGGCTAAAATAACGCTCATCAGATCGTGTGAGCAGCCCCGAGGCCCATATGGACCCCCCCCAAATTAGAGAGTTCACACCCTGCAGAGGCTGTCGAGGTGGGAAAAGGAGAACATCACACACAGACAATAAAACCTTTGTGTGTGTTGCTCATTATATGCAGCAGTGGTGGGCAAGGATCTGGTGTTTTTAACATAATTATTCAAATATAGTCAATAATCACCAGAGTAAGGCATTTATCTGATTATAATCTGTCTGGGTTTAATGTGTGATTGAACGATTAATCTTCCAGTTTTCATTGTTCAGTTGACAAGGTCAGGTTATAAAAATCATTAAGAATACAAAATGTGTTCAGAATACAGCGTATACAGAATACAGTGTCACTGATTGATACATTTATCACACACATAGAATTTAGAATGCAGGTGTTGTCATGGAGATGACAACATTTGTTATTTACAGTAGAGGAATCCAAATAATTTTTCAGTTTTTTCTGCTTGTTTTTTTAACTTTTTGCAACAGGTTCTCATCCCAACAAGGAAATGTCATCGCCCCTCAGGTGAGAGGGCAGAAAGTACTCTTTAGCTGCAGTATCTGACGCAGGCAAAAAGCTGTTTTTAACATGTAATTTACGCAGCGAAAAGGGTCGCAGTTTGGTTAGGTTTAGGCACTGAAACTACTTGGTTAGGTTTAGGCCATGAATATAATATAATATAATATAATGAACTAGATAATATATGCAAAGATGGTGCCCGTTCAGTCTAATGACAGTTGCTCGCTTGGCACATAAGCTGGAAAAGTTTTCTATCTTCCAGGTTTACTTCCTGGTTATACATCCGTAGCAAAGTTTGTCGTAGGCACCTGGACTTGATAGAGTTCTTGAAGACGTTTCGCCTCTCATCCAAGAAGCTTCTTCAGTTCTGAGTTCTTCTTCAGAACTGAACACGACAAAATGACAAAGCTTCTTCAGTTCTGAGTTCTTCTTCAGAACTGAAGAAGCTTCTTGGATGAGAGGCGAAACGTCTTCAAGAACTCTATCAAGTCCAGTTGCCTACGACAAACTTTGCCACGGACATACCATGACCTGCATGACTGAGAACCTTCACAGACTTCCTGGTTATACAGCCAATTGAATATGCACAGTTCTGTTTCTCCCCTTGCCCGTGCTGGTGAGTTTGCGCTCGGCCTATAGTGATGACGTCACAGATTTTTAAATGGCTTTTTTTCTCAACTAAAGTTTTACAAATATAAAAACTCAATGGATCATAAATTCAGCATAAATTGATAACTGACCCTGTTTGCAGTTTGAGCTGTCAACAATTTTACTGACATCTTTTCTATAATGGTGGACTATGGGCGTAAATACTTTTTGGTATACTGGTGGTGGGGAACTTTTTGCTGCGTTACTGCGAGTGGCCACAGGGAAAAATTGGCAGCAGGGCTTTGTGGCAAAGTCCTGTCTAGTTCTATAACGAGTCTTTGGTTTAGGCACAAAAAACTACTCGGCTGAGTTTAGGATAAGACCATGTTTGGGGTTACCATAACTGCGAAAGTCACATGACGAAATTTACATGTCACTGAAGCGACTTGCAACGTGAAAAGTCACGTGACACTTGTAACATTACAACTTTTAATAATGTTTCGCACAAACCCCCGAGTGGAAGTCCTGTTTGTCTGAGCCATCCATCCACCCCACCTTCTCTTTGTGTGGACTTTCTCCTTTACACAATGTCAACAGCCTGGGGTGTGTTATACAGCCACTGATGGGTTTACATTAACGTCACCTGATAAGCTGTGTGTGTCAGTTTCAGCCCCAAACAGGTACTGTCCACCTCTGCATGAGTCACAGATGGGCGCTGACATTTTGTCAGTATCCGATGAGTTGGGAGTAAAACCGGGCTGGGTCTGACAATCAGAAGAGATAATTTTGTCGATATATTGTGTATATCCAGCTGTTCTGACTCCCAAATACAGCAGCTTGGTCAGTGCCCCTATTCTTCAAACTATGACACCGTACCATGCAGCATAATTTCCGGAGGCGCCCCTCTGGCATTATATTTTAATGTGCCATCGAAGTCAGGTGATGTAGTGTAAAGAGCAAGATGAGGTGGGGTAGATGGATGGGCCAAACAAACACAGATTTTTACCCAGGAAACAATTGGAGTGGAGTCAACATTGACTTCTTTTTAAAGGGACAGTTCACCCCCAAATCAAAAACACATATTTTCCCCTGACCTGTAGTGCTATTTATCCATCTAGATGTTGAAGATATCGACCATAGAGATGTCTGCTTTCTTTCCAGTATGATGGGACTGAATGGCTTAGCTTGTGGTGCTCAAAAATCATTACCCACTTACTCAAGATAATCAACGCACCTTGTTGTGAGCAGTTTCATGCAGGAAATACTTTCTTCTTGCAGGAGAATCAACCGGAACTACTTTCTTTCTACTGCTAAGAAAGTTTCTACATGAAACTGTTCACAACAAGCTCTGTGGATTATCTTGCATAATTGGGTCATGAATTCTGGAAAGAGACACGGGTCTTGAATTTTTTAAACATATTTTATTGGAGCTATGAGCACCACAAGCCAAGTGCCATTTAGTCCCATTTTACTGGGGAGGAGGCAGACATCTTTACAGCCGATATCTCCAAAACTCTGCAACTCACAACAAAAAAATCCAGATGGATAAAGAACACTAGAGGCCAGGGGAAAGACATGCATTTTTGAACTAACATATACATACATAACTAAACATTATGGAGGTTATGTATACGTAAGTTATGTTGGTGTACATTTTTCCTAAATCTCCCCAAGTAGTTTTTTTTCCTAAACCTATCCAAAGTGGTAAATTTATGCCTTTATTTTAAGTCTTCACAGATGTATATTTATTATTGCAAACTTGACCCCGGAGTCCTGAGGCAAAACTGAAGCTAGGAGAGTATCTACAGTGTCATAATATGATGCACATGGCCACTGACCAAGCTACCATGTTTGATAAATTGGGAGTTTTGGCTACTAACACGAGGCCATGGATATATTAAGCAATGAAAAAGCAGGAAGTGCTCCCAGAGCAAAAGTAATTAAAGTGTCTGCCCCTTTCTTCACAGTCTGGCTGGCCAAAATGATAATTTGATTGGACTCTTGTTAGCTTTAAAATACAGAATATTGGAGCCAAAAGGTTTTTTTTTTACAGACATTCACAGCTGTTTCTTTTCTGCTGGCTGTGTGCTGCAAATAAGTCTTTCTAGGACTCATACCAAGTACAAGACTGTTAGAGGCAGTCAAGCTAGCACTAGCCATGTGCGAGTTGTTTGCTTTGTAGTTGTACATAATCTTTTACTATATGAGGTAGTTTTATGTAAAATAGACAAAGGAAAAAGATGAAGAAGTGGGTTATTTGACAAACCCTTTGCTGTGATTAATTTTTAACTTTCAAGTTTTGTTTTCCACCTTTCCTTTGGGGGCAGCAGTAGCTCAGTCTATAAGGACTTGGCTTGGGAACCGAAGGCTCACCAGTTCAAGTCCCACACGGACCAAAGTACAGAGTGTGGACCAGTAGCTGGAGAGGTGCCAGTTCACCCCCTGGGCAGGGGCCCCTGAGCAAGGCACCGAACCCCCAACCGCTCGGGGCACCTGACTATATGTATGTCTGCAGCCCCCTCGCTCTGACACCTCTCTCAGATGCATGTCTATAGGTCCTGTTTGTGTGTGTGTGTGTGTATGCCTTCTTTTCTTACAGTACGTACGGCCTAGCTAGTGAGGCCTCTGGCAGTCGTGAGACCTGGGACTGGACACAGCAGCAATGTCAGGAAGCAGTGAGACAAGAAAAAACAGCAAAGCTAAACATAAATATGGCAAGACCTGTTAAAAAATAGGGCTGAAAAATCACAGTTCAGCATCCTTTTCCTCAATGCCAGTGGCTTTACAGATGACAGTTACTGTACTTTAGGCAAAGGCTAAATGCTATTTTATGGTTTTTTTAAAAAAAGCTCTTCAGGATGTGTGACAAGGGTTGAAACAGGATTTTCACCAATTCAGGGACTGGAGCAGGACTAGAAACATACTCAACTGCCTGAAGGCAAAAACTGCAAGTTGTTTCAGCTTCAAAGTGCAATATTTTGTGTACATCAACTACTTCAAGTATTGGATTGTTAATGTAGACAGGTCAGCATGACAACCTTTGCATGGTGCAGTATGACTCTTTCAATACAGACATTCAACAGTAGTCTGGGTGCTTTTTATAAATCCTGTGAGAGGCCAGTCCCTCTCTAAGACTGCACTACAAACAGTCTAAATGAATTAGAGTGTAAATGCAGCCATGCAGCAGTTAGCTGACAATAGAAAGAGTCAATGAGAAGTCTCCATTTGCATCCATCAATATGTTGTTTTCTGGTCTATTTGCATTTATCAGTGTGTGGTATCGATTAAGTGCTTCACATTAGCAAATATATACACACATTCACTTATTTAGGTCGATTTACTTTCGATTAGTTTCTTTAATGTTGTGTTTTGTTTCTTTTTGTTGGTTGTACCGAACAAATCCAATGCCAAAGTTATTTACTTCAGCACTGCTAAAAAGGACCAGATGGAAGAGACCAGACAACAGAAAGTAGTGGGACACTCAAGCACAGTGGTCTCATGAATAGAGTCAGGAACTGGCACTCTTCCCAAAAAATAAACTTCAAAGTGTACAGGCACTTTGTTGCTCTTTTATGCACTCAAAAAACATGGCTACACTGTAACTGAATCTGTTATCTCCAAATGAAACACAGATATGGCTAGATAAGACAGCCTTCGTGGTTGTAGGATGGTTTGAGAAGGAAACTGGGTGGATAAATGAGTGTACAAAGTGTGCGACTTTGTTCATCCATCACTACCTGGTTAGATTGGCCGCCTAACAGAACAGGACTGCAGAGGAAATCATTGGAGCAAATCTTCCTTACATTCAAGGCTTACACATCTGCAGAGTTAGGAAATGGGCTGGAAACTTTGCTGCAGATCCATCACACCCTGGACACAACCTGTTCCAACTTCTCCCCTGGTAGGCAGTGGACTGTACGGCAAAACAACCAGGCACAAGAACAGTTTCTTCCCAGAGACGAACACACCCAAATGCAATCATCGTAGATTATATTTCTACAGTTTAAAATACACCTGTTTTTCCACATACTTGTGTACATATTAATCTAGTCCATTATTTGCCTTCATTTGTTCAACTTCCATTTTCTTAGCTGTTATGTCTAATCCTGTGTAAGTGCATTGAGAGCAATCAAAAAAACTGGAGTCAAATTATTTGTATTTGTGCAGCCAATAAAACTGATTCTGACTCTGATTCTGATTAACCAGACGTTTGCAATAGACGCAGGAGTTAAAAATATGTTCACGAATTGTTTTGAAAGGCACTGACAAATGACGGCCTGTCTTATTATTTAGGTAGAAGGCAGTCCTCTGCAGGAAAACTCCAGCATTGGTCGTATGTTCAAACGGTTTAAAGTCTGTATAATGGAAAAAGGGAGTTTTTCTTCTAAGCACATTATACATAACACAACATAGCTGATGAAAATGTGAGATGACTGAGAACTACGCACTACTGCACTGTGGAGTAACACTGTTGAACTGCTGTTTGAGATTTCTGTGTTCAGGAGTTTTTGGGCGGACCTGAAATATGGCTCGGTGACCTGCTAGACACCCTGTCAACATCCTCTGTCTCCAGTGGCTCAAACATGTCTGGACATGTCCAATAAAGCTGCTGGACGGAGCATCCATGTTTCAGGTTGTTTACAGGTCGTAGTGGTGTTTGGCACTGAGACAGCAGAGCGTACACACCTCCAGCATTTCATAGCAAAGAAAACTGCTCATTTTTTAAATGATTTTAAGACCGGAGACGGGTGGTTCTTTAGTTTCAAAGAAAGTCTATATCCTACCAAAATGCTCATCCGGATTCTTTGAGGAAGTCACTGACAAACAACACATTTTATCATTTAGGTATGAGGACTTGTTTAGTTGGGTACCCAACATAGCCTGGAGCAGCTGTGGCTCAGCGGTGGTACATTAATCTGAAGACTGGCGGACCTCTGTCTCTCTCAAGTCTGCATGCCGAAGGATCCTTTGACAGATTGCCCCCTGAAGGCAAAGCTCTCAGTGTGTGAATGTGTATGAATAGTTAAATTCTGAGGAGTAAAGACACCTTACATGGCAGCCTCTGCCATTAGTGTGTGAATGGATGAATGTAAGCAGTTTGAGTGGTTGGAAGACTAGAAAAGCACTACATAAATGCAATCTATTTACCAGCTTCAGGGAGGAAAAACCAAAATCCTACTTATCACACACACACACACACAAAATAAATCTATTCTTTCATCTCTTTCACGTCACTCCATCACTTGACACCAAGGCCTGTGATTTACCAGATAGAAGGACTGCACTGAGTCCTGCCTATCGCTACATCCATCCATCTGTTTTTATACCACTTATTCACAGTGGCAATAACCATCCATCCAGGGTTGTGATGGCAGAATGCTTAGAAAGGTTGCCACATCCTCCAGCTCTTTTTTTTGGGGGGGGGTCCTTAAGCATTTTTAGACCAGATGGGATGTATAACACTTCCCTTGTGTTTTGGATTCAGCCCTAAAGTATCCTACCAGTTGGATCTATCCAGAATAAGTCATCTATGTTCAAGCCACCTCAGCTGACTCCTTTCAAAATGAGGAACCAGCGTTTCTCGTCCCAGCTCCTCTGGAGTATCCAAGCTTCTATCCCTGTCCCTAAGGCTAAACCCAGATTATGTACCAAGGAAACAAATTTTGTACCCTTATACTGTATTACTACTCTTATTCTATCAGTTACCACCCACAGCTCATGACCACATGTGAGGATTGGAACGCAAACCGACTGATAAATAGAAAGCTTCGCCTTCAGGCTCCAATTCCCTTATCTGTATTTCCCACGGAATTACATAAAAGTGCATCACCTACTGTACATAGCCAGGTTGACATCCTTTTAAAAGAGCCTTTTTCAGATGTTCTGAGGAGCGCCACACGCTCATTGTTGACACATCTTTTTCTCTCCTAGCCTAGCTTCTGGCAGTGTGAGTGGTCTTGACTACTAATGTACACATAAACGACACTGGCAGGATTTCCAGAATCCCTGTGTCTCAGATCCCTCCGTAGAGAAATTCAGCTGTGAAGCAGTGGATACGCCGCGAGCCCCGCTCCACTTGATATAAATCGTCTGTAAACTTTATACCTCTTTATTATTTAAATTTACCATTACCCAGACCTTTCAACAACAAAAAACAAATTACAGCCTCATGGTGAGTGACAATGAACACACAGATAAAACAGCAATTACAGGCCAAGCAGTAAGTGCTTCTTTCCGGTGGAATGACATGCTTTTATATTAGTCTGACAATGGGGCCCTTGCATAACCAGCCAGTGGTAGAGAACTCTGCTATTGCGGAAGATTAATGGATGATTCAGGTAGATAGTCCCAGGGGCCAAAGAGCCGCTCTGGAACTAAATGACCTCAGATGGCACAAAGAAGCCAGACTGCTCTTTCGTATAAGCAAGCCATACTGAGATAAATTGCCTTTTCCCCTCTCCATCTTATTAGAAGTTCCTTTGGAATTAATGCAAGTTCCTGGGTTTTAAAAAAAATCATCCTAGGAAAAAAAAAAAATAGGAAAGGAAGATATGATTGCTGTACAACTTTTCAGAAAGCTATTATTATGTCAGTAGATTTGATATAACCCCTATCTTCTGGGCTTTCATTAATCTGTTTTCTTAAATGGGTTTTCTTTGCTGACCTGCGTTTTTTTTTTTACAACTTCAACACAGCAGTCAAAGTTAAACAGCTGCATTGTGACAACAGATGAAGGGAGGTGAATTACAAAGGACTGGCAGGGAAGTTTCTGGTTTCAGGTACTTTACAGACCTTTTAATCCTCAATCGTCATAGCTTGCCTGAAGTTTTCCAGAATTATTTTCAGTTCGATAAAGATTGGCACCCCTACAAAACCAGACAGCCTAGTCCTCTTCACATCCCCCGTGTTAAAACACATCTCAGCCAATTATCTGTAAAATAACGACCAATAAGAATCAAATCAATGCTGCTCCTGGATCATGTCCAGTTAGGAAAATGAAACGGCAAAATGTGACTTGGGCTGGCCGAGCAATGAGAAATCAAAGAATCTTGTGCCAACATCTTACAGAGACATGCTCCACAATATTGTTAACAACATGGTTAACGGCTAACTTTAATTCTAGGTAAACAACGTCATTTATAAGATGATTTGGTTATTGAAGAATGTGATTAACAGTTTCAAATTACTCTTAATACATGCAATATTTTTTCAGACAAAGTTTAACATTATCAATGAATAAATTGTTTTATGAGTGTATTCTTGCTTTTAGATTAGTCGACCGGTCTAAATTAAAATTGTGAGGGAAGTTAGTTGCAGGAACATCCCTGTATATGTATATATGTAAATAAATGTATATAAGTACATTTACTCGAGTACTGTACTGTACTTAGGTAAATTTTTTGGGTATCTGTACTTTACTTGAGTATTTGGGGTTTTATTTTTTGTTTTTTTGGAAACTTTTGACTTTCACTCCACTACATTTCAAAGACAAATATTGTACTTTTGACTCCACTACATTTCTAGGAAGGTTGTTGTTACTTTTAGGCACAGCTTTGAAGTCAGCCGTTGCTCTTTTCTAAAATGCAATTGACCACATGCTGTGTTCCTCACAGAAGGAAACCAATCACAGTACCCGCTCTCAACTGGGATTGATGTAAAAGCAGAAATTCGTCATCCAGGCGTGCTCCTCTTTCATTCAAACAAAACGTGGAGAAATAATTCCAGGTAGGCTTTTAACGTTGGATTGTTTTTATACATTATAATTAATGTACATATACTGCCCCTGAAGCCAGAAAGAAATCTCAGTTATTTAACAGACTTGGAAAACTCCTTACAGTTGGCTTCAATGTAATTTTATGCAGTGATTTTAATACACTTAGGTCAAAAAATGACAATAATTGTCCGTTTTGTTTTTGATTGCATTTCTATGCTGAAGTTTTTTATAGGTGTTTCTATAGGCTTTGTGTAGCATTGTGGTTATACAAGCAAGTCAGTGCATCATTAGGTGGTTTCAGAGAGTTTGTGAAAACAATAGAGCAATATATTGATATTAGAAAATGTACTTTGCAATTTGTACTTTTGTATTTTTAAAAGCAAGTACCAAGTACTTTAACTCGAGTAAAATTTTGACTGAGCAGCTTTCACTTATAGTTGAGTAATATTTGACAGTGACTATCTATATGTTGACTCAAGCACTGGGGTTTAGTACTTTGTCCAACACCGGACCTGATGCTTTGAATACCAGCCATCACTGATCTAATAGTAATAACTGGTAGTTTGTTCAGCAGTTTGATTAACACTTCAGTTGGGTTTTATTTGTAGAAAATCAAAGAAATGCGATTTAAATGGCGTGTCATGGGGTGTTAAAAACAGACATTAAAGTTCCTGATTGTCCAACTCACACTTAGCAATATAGTTCAAAGCGGCCCAGTCACACCACAAGACGAAGTCAAGGCTGACGGAGAATTCTCATAAGCTACAGAACACATGAGCCCAGAATTCACAGAGACTCATTCTACATGTCCTCAAGCGAGAAAATAATGCTTGAAAAACCTCGTTTAATGTCATGGGGAAAATAACACCATCCGTCCATCAGTTTATAATGCTCCTAGCTGAGGGAAGCTCGATTATTTTTAAAGTCAATTATTGTTTGGTGGAAATACTAATTATAAGGAAAGTGCTCACTGCTGGTCTGACTGCACTCGCCATTATTCTCGTAATTGCCTTGATTCCATTTCTGACTAAAATGAGACAGGCTTAGTGTTTTACTTTCGGAAACCTGTTTCAGACAATTCAGTTGTTCACTTTGTTTTTCTTGTTAAATAAAACTGGAACCCTTTAAGTGATGTAACCTCACCATTGTAGTGCGGCAAATGTCGGTCCATCACACAATCAATGTTTTGCCTGCTGTTTGAAAACTGAGGACTCTTACTAACACTAACCCAGCCGTATTTCATTACTCTGCTTGATTTATCTTTTTCATTCAACCGCCGCACATCAGGCAGTCAAACACTCTGTGTGTAACCAAATAGTGTTGATGCTGGGCGTGCTTATTGCCGTTTCCCACAGCAGTGAGAATGCTTTCTGCTTAAGCTAATGGCACAACCACACAGGTGTTTTCAGTTATTATGGCTCATTAGACCGCTGTCCTGCAAATGTTCACTCGCTTTCCCATTCACTTCAGATGGAACTCGCGTGAAGGAAAAAATTCAACTTTGATGGTGCTGATGCGGAGTCATTACTTTAACATGTGCCTTCACCTCGTGTAGTATTAGACTAGAGGCTGCCATTTTTTCCACAAATCCTGTGAGTCACAAGCCAGGCATCGCCAGAGGATCTCTCAGTTCATTTTTTGATTTACAGGGGAACCAGAGCAAAATGCCTCTGGATGGAACTGGATAGACCTGCAGCTAAGGCATTACCATGTAGTACTGACATTTTTGCATTCAAACCTTTTTGTACCCAGATCTAGAAAAAAAAATTACTTTCGTATTTGGCATTTGCTCACAAGCGTTCTTTGATTCAATGTGACGTGTGATTGGACCACAACCCATACAGTCTGTGATGCTGAACATGGTGTGTGTGAAGAAGTTGGTAGTGTGTGCCCAGATGCCACCATAATGTTTGAAAGTATGTACTAGTCAGAACAATAAAGTGTGTGACGTAGCGAGCGCTGAGTGATTCTTGCAAGTTGGGGTGGTGTTTGGTCCAAAAATGGTGGCCTGGTGACAAACTGGAACATGGAAATGGTGGGATCGGGATGGGAGAGGATTTTTTTGTTATGGTTTGGGACACTATCCACATAAGAACCATGACATCACAGGTCCAGTTAAGTAGACAGAAGATTAATATGATTAGCCTATATATCATCAGTATTTAAAACGGCCACATTTTGCAGCAAAGTATCTGCTCAAAGTAAATCTGTACAAAAGTTTCACATTGAGTTTAATTGTGACAAAAAAATTTGCTGTTAGTTATCCAATAACACACCAACCTGACAGTGCTGACCTTTGAGAGAACAGACTGCTGTTGAATGCAGTTCATTTGCTGTATTTCACCATTCACTTGTGTTAAACCCTGCTCCTCTAGAGTAGAAAATTATATTACTATTATCATCCAGTTAGAATGCATAGCTGTGCATGTTATCCTTTAAACACACCAGCATTGTTGCAGATTATTTAATGTCAGAGGTGACTGATCTGTTATTAAAATCAACTTGATTTTATAGCTATTATCACATTCTATCTGATCAAAAATGTGAAATCAACCACAGTCCTTTCCGTGAGGCAGGAGTGTAGCTACAATAAAACTGTTAACTCTCCTATTAATGACTGAATTTCTGTGGGCACGGATTCAACCAATTAGCCACTTCAGACTTATGAAGATATTATTTTCTGCTGCCAAACTGTTACAGTCATTAGTTAATTGAATACCACCTGCAGGTTTAACGTTTTATGTCTCTGTCTCAGATCCGTATTAGGGAAAAAACAAAGGAGTATTGTGGAAAAAGCTGCACAGGAACAGTGGCTAATGCTTGCTTTTACATTTGTTGCTAAAAACGTATATGCCATCTTGTTTATGCATAGGGAATGTTTTCTAAATATTGAATTAGTTATTAACCCACGGGTACCTGCGGTATGCATTTCTCTATGTGTTTATATTACTTTTTGTGCTATACTATAAATGTGTGATACAGCACAGATCTGTGTTTGTGCAGTTAACATAAAGAGAAACTGATGTCAATTTTGATTATATCGCTGTTGGAAACTTCAACAAGAGTGATTTGCATGTGATTAGTGGATGCTTATAGTTTTGTATTGTTATCATTACACTCTAAATGGTTTTGACATCAAGTGGCCCGAGGCTGGCTAATCTTAACAGCTTTACCTTAGGGGTTTTATACTTTGCTAATTAATGCATACAGCCACTGGGCCATAATCACCTAAGTTAATTGGGGAGAGATAATTACAATACGAATGTTGTTTCACTGGGTAAATTGCCACTGAGGGCCAGAAAGAGAAAAAGGTTTATATTGGAAACAAAATGTATAGACTTAATATTACTAATACTTTCATGTTTCTACTTTTTTAATGCATTATGTCCTTGAACAAAAAGTTAGTGTGAGTTTGCCTAAATATACCTCATCACTGTTTCATTGTCACTGCCTCGCAAAATCAGCCACATGACTTCTGCACATGCAACTTATCAGCTGACCAAAGAAGAGCTTGGTCAACTGAAATTCCTACCTATACTCTTCAACCAACTGATCGGTCAATCGGACAAAAATCTGCACATTACATCTACATTAAGCCTGGCTGCCAAACAGAGTTACACAGCTTTGGCAAGCGAATGAGTTCTGACAGTTTGACTGTTTCCTTTTCACACGTAGCTATATCGTAACCTTCAGGGCACGTCTATCAAGTAAATTTAGCGTTACATACAGCAGAAACGCATGCACACGAATGCACCATCTCACAGTAAAAAAAAATTGAGTGTCAAAGTGTAAACTTTGTTTCCTGCGCCTGTTTTCCTGGTGACTTTTGAAGATTGAACATGATGCTAACAGATCCAGATTACCTATAACTGACACTTGTTACCTGGGAAACACAAAGGGACTGCAGCATTTATCCATACCAAGGCCAATGTCATATTGGATTACAATAACAGAAAATGAGTATTTACAAAATGTTTTTGGTATGGTAGTTATTCTACTCTTATTACAAAAAAGAGCCCATTTCCTTTTAAACTTGTGAGAAACAGGAAATCTTGCTTGAGTATTCTGTTTTTCTTAGTACTCTCCAGTTCCCTCCTTATCTCACTCACCGAGAAGGATGATACATGAGCGCGCAGAGAGTCGCAGGGTTTATATGTATATGTATATATGTTGTACAATGAGGGGAAAAGGAGAAAAAGTGTGATAAGTTGTCATAAATTGAGAGAAATACTGGAGAACTGCGGCAAGAGGGTAATGAAAAATGTGAGTCTCCTGAGAAAATCAGGAGGGTCGAGGATGGACGTGGGTCACACCAGCTTCTGTATACAGCTCAGCCTTCGTGCAGCACGCCCTGCAGTATAAACTTCCACAAAAATCTATACGAAAAGTTACTTGCATCTAACCTACAACTCTTGTTATTTATTTGGCTTCCAACATGGCTTAACGTTAACACAGTTTCTCTTGCCCTTCCTTAAATATTACAACACTACTCCAACAATGCCCCAGCCTGTGGGACTGGCCACATTTACAACATCATGCTAATGATGTTGCAAAGTTACCGGCTGACCCTTGCTGATAACGCAGTCCAGAGAAGTAAAATGTTTGGTAAATAGCCTGTCAATCAAAAATAAAATATATCAGGTCTGCATATGTCCTGCCTCCCGACAATAATGGATTAAGAAATGCTTATTAAAGTAACACCAGCAACTGTCTGAACAAACAAGAATTTGGTCGGATAAGGGTAACAACTAACGAATCGACCAGAAGGTGTCAGCCTTTATTTTCTGATCAGCCAAGTGTAGGCATCTGGTAAAATTATTATGTCAGGCAAACGTAGTGGTTAAAAGAAATTAATGCTTTGACAGTGTCAAAGTCAGTATACCATTCAGTTACTAGAAATTAAAAGAAACTCGCCAGCTAATCAGAATCAAGGATTTTTATTTGCTCTTGTATAATGAATATTAATGTATCAGTAGAGATCCTGATGGATAAATAATTTTTGAGGGAGCCGTTATACTTAATTAATACTTTTATATTGAACACTTACTTAAAGCAAAATACAACCAAGCAAATGTTTAATTACTGCGACCAGAATATGTTTTTTTATGTTTTATCTGCTACTGTTTTAAATTAATTTTTGGCCATTTTCAGAGACAGATTTAGAGATGAAGTCTCAGGTTCATGGCTGCTGCCAGGTTTGGGTCTTACGGTAGGATTTTAATCTAACTACATGGAAGAGGTTTTAAGTAAATCCGCTGTATCAGTTCAGGTCTGGTGATGCCAGTTCATCCTACAAAACCTGAAGAGCAGCTTGAATAGGGACTTAACCAAAGAAGTCATGTACAGGGCGGCAGAGTCCTCAGATCACCCAGGAGAGTGGAGGGATTAAAAATTCATCATGTTTTGTATTCATTTGTTTTTCACAAAGCCTTGGAAATGAATAGGTCTCACAATGTCTTCAGCCATTTTTATACATCTAGCTCTATAAAAGACTGACAGGCACAAAAAGAGTTTTCTCTTACAGAAAACAACACCTTTTCACTAAGCAGATGACTCACCAGCTCTTATATTTTGTACCTTCTGGTTTTGTGAACAACAGACTGTATAATGTTAGAGCTGTTTCCACTTGTCGGAATCTTCCTCTCAATAGTCAGCATTACTCAGAAACACGAAATATTGTAACTCAGTGTCTCTGTTTTAATTTGCATGTGGCTTCTGAAGGTCTGACTGAGATCAGCATGTTTTCTCAGCCTCCGCAGAACAAACAGCACTTGTGGTGGCGTTTTGTTCTTTGACGTTGGTGTGGTTTTTCATTAGACAGACAAGACTTGTGCCTCTGTTGCTTTGCTGTTGATTAGGATGTGAAGCGTGGCACCATGGCTCGGCTTACCATTATCTAATATTTCATCTGCAACGGCTTAGCATTCTCTCATGTTCAAAGTCAGAAATTAACACCCACCGGTCCCCACTGCTGCTAAGATTTGGGAAAATTCGGGGATGACTTGAGCAAACAGGGGCTGTTTGAGTTGTGGGTTTTTGACATGGTCTCATCAGCACCCTGCTGTGAGAAGGTCGATGCCTGCAGCTGCACCAGAACATTCATCAACGTCTTGAAAGAGTCCTGCATCATCAAATGCCTTTAATACTTGACATGCACAGCAAATACCAAGTCCTATAAACATCATGACTGATCCAAAAAATGCATGATTTTTATTCTTATTAGTGGTGTGCCCGACACTTTGGTTCACAGTTAAATATCTTGACAACCAGGCTTGGGAGGGTTACAAGTATCACAACATTAAAGTAATGTAACCTGATTACTTTCTGTTACTTTTGGATTACAACAATGCTAAATATGTTCAAACTGTTCAGCCTAATATGTTTTATGATCATTGTTTAGCTTATTAATTGTTTTTCCAGATAGTTCTTCCTTCTGTTGACACATTCAAACTTAAAGTAAACTGCCATAAACTCATTCTGGGGCTTGTGGTTTTACTGACACACCATCCCGGTCACCTGCATCACCACCTACAGTCCCAGAATATTTTTTCAGTAGTAGTAGTAGCATTAGTGTTGACCAGTTAGCTAGCTAACTGGATTGATTTCTATGTAGCTAACATTAGCAGTTGGTATGTGTAGCTAATGTTAGAAGTTGGTCTGTGTAGCTAAGTTTAATGTTTGGTCTATGTAACTAAGGTTAACGGCTGGTCTGTGCAACTAACATTAGCGCTGGTCTGTGTAGCTAACGTAAGCAGTTGTTCTAATGTGTAACTAATGTTATGGGTTGGTCGGTGTCACTAACTTTACAGCTGACTTTTTGTTGAGAAAATCAAGGCAAGCATAAAATGTGTTTAGCTCGGGGCGCCCCATGTACTCAGGCTGTTAGTCCTCTGCAGTGGCCCCAGAGGCTGACTCCTGATGACTTTGATGGTGTTATGACTTTTCAGATAGCGAGAAGGGTCAAGCTGCAGTCCTCCTTCCTCACAGCCCTATAGTTCCCCTTGTTCAACAAATGTGAGGTGAGAAATAAGCGACCCAGTTGCTGATTCTTCACTCATATTAGATCTACAGGCCTAATTGAAAAGTTTCTGCTGGCTTTCATAAGGCTACGGCACTACTGCACTGCTGGTATTTGGTTGAATATGGGCTACTTTCTGATTGAAGATAATGGTAAATTTAAAAAAAAATAAAAACTTAAGCTTGTAGTTTGTTTCTCACATTTTAAGATTATTATGAGAGGTCAATGAGTCTTGCTGAGATCAATTTAACTTCCATGAATATTTAGCAGAGATATTAAACACTGATGAGCATGTATTTAAAATTAATAAAAGTGATATTAAAGGGTCCCATGAGGACATGTGTGTGTTCAGCTCGTGTTTTTAATAGCTGCCATCACTTCGAGCAGTCACTTGGCAAAAGTCACCAGACATATAATATATGCAATATAATTATATTTTGGAGTCTGTACCTTACGATGGCCTGATGTCTGAAATACAGTACAATAAAGTTACATCCTCTGACCAGCAGGGGAGCAACAATCAGTATTACTTCAATAATTCAGAAGTTTTCAGAAGTCTTCAGAAGTTTTCTGACGACTCTGTAATAGTTGGCTGTATCGAGTACAGGGTTGCTGTGGACAACTTTGTTACATGGTGTGAGCAGAATCATCTGCAGCTCAGCGTGACATAGACTTAAGAGCTGGTTGTGGATCTGAGGAGGACCAAGGTGCCCGTGAAATTGGACATTGTGGAGGATCATAAGTTCACGAGTTCACAATGACAATAAACTGGACTGGCTGAAGAACACCGACGCCCTCCACAGGAAGGGCCAGAGCTATCTCTATTTTCTGAGGTGGGCTTAGGTCCTGCAGGACTATGACGAGGATGTTTTATGAGTCCGTGGTGGCCAGTGCTATTTTCTGTGCTGTTGTGTACTGGAGCAGCAGGCTGAGGGTAGCGGACAAACAGAACTCAACGAACTGATCGGCAATTGTAGACGGTGGTGTCACAGTGGAGGATGCTGTCCAGGCTACGGGAAGTCTTGGACAACGTCTCACACCCACTTCCATGATGTGCTGGTCACGCACAAGAGTGTGTCACAGGAAATCATTCCTGTCTGTAGTCATCAAACTGTTCAGCTCCTCCCTCTGAGTGCCTGAAACTCAGAGTAAATAGACTCATGCTGGACTTACTTCACCCCTGATAGCAACTATAACCTCATTATGTAGCCTCTGTTTATACTTAAACTGCACACTACTGACTGTGACACAATAACTCTGTGCAACTCTGATTTGCATTTGCAATAATGTGTGCAATAACTCCTGTGCAATACATACTGAATTGTTATTACACTGGTATATGCACATTTTTGTACATAATTCTTACATCCATTCTCGTCTTTCTAGTCTAGTCTTTCCAGACTCCTCATCTCCTCCAGAGCTTCTATCAGCACTCATTGGTTGTAGCTCATTGCATGGCATCACGACCCATCCCGGGACGCGACCAGATATTAAACCTCCTTCAGGCATCTGCAAGGCATCTGCCAGCTCTCTGCAAGCTATCAGATCACGTCATTAAACAGTCTGTATGTAGCGATCGGGTACCGATTTGCAAGTGTGGCGTGAAATGCAAATTTGCCTGCAATCTGGGGACATCTATCTCCAAAAACTTTTGGCCAGTAGAACATCAGAGCTACAATCCTATGGTGTGAACTCACACTCATTTATAAAGATAAAATATCTGTTGTTTTAGGACAAGAATAGCAGTTGCACTACATTTGAGATAATTTTCTCATAATTATGAGATGCTAATTCATGGTTATGAAATACCAAAGTCAGAACTCCTCGAAAAACTCACCCAATATGTGTGAATATATTGCAGTTGTATATCAACACAAATGCTGTTGCAGAAGAAAATGATTAGCATTTTTGAAAGTTACTTTCCGAAATACAAGGCAAATGTTTTATTTTATTGTTCAGTTAGCCTTAAATTGAACAGGAGGAAGTACCTCCTAAAGATCAAGGGGACACAACCAGATTATTTTCTCAGCTGTCTTCCTCCCAAAGATATATGATGATTAAAATCAATAAAAACACGGTGAAAGTGATAAACCAAACCAAAGGCTCTTAAAATGGTGAATTGCTTGATATTTCCTTCTCTGTGTGCTGTATATTTGCTTTACTGTGCACATAAGGTGTTCTCTGCTGCTCTCTCTGCTCTGTGGGCCATTCCAGGAAAATGGAGGATGGCCTACATTTTACAGCTAATCCTAATGACATTCTCATGGATGCCAGTCATGCTCTCTCTCTCTCTCTCCTCTCTCTTTCTCTCTCTTATTGAAAATGCCCTCAGCCCATATAGGGAGAGTAACACATCAGTAGGAATACAATTTTGCTCAGTTACTAAGCCCCAGATCTCTGCGGTGCATTCTCCTCCAGCCTTGAAAATTCTTGAAAGTCTATGGCTTTGAGAAAAATAAAAGCAGCCCTGAAAGTTTCTTTTGCAAAGACTGGTTGGTCCAAAAATACTGGATTTTTAAATTAGAAGCAGGTTCAGAGTGAAATCTTAACAACTACTGATTGGATTTCCATTGAATTTGTAAACACATTTATGCTCCCAAGAGGACTCCGCAACTCCCATGTCAATCTTCACACAAGCTTGCAAATG
>JAJHUR010137783.1:10995-28536 GCA_027495735.1 Lutjanus campechanus | reverse complement strand
AGGATTACTGAATGACAGCTGTGCCCGATGAGGAATTCAGCCCATTAAGAATCTTAATCTCTAACAAGTCAACACACAACACGATAAAATGCCATAACATTTTTTTTTCTTCTTTTATTACACGTTACACCTGGAATACAGCGACCTCATGAACAAAGAAGATATTCATTTCTCACGATACAGACGACCTTAACACAAGGTTGAATCACCAGCATTTGATGAGAGCGTGAGACACTTAGCTGGTTTTCATATTCTATATTACAAGTGACGCCCTGGGGGAGACATCTTTAGGAAATTGGCATGTCAAAGTTACAACACTATGATAACATAAGCATGCAACAGGTTAACTACAGAGTCTTTGGCTACATGTTATGAAGCATGTCATTTTTGCTATAAAATTTTCTGTTTATTTGCCAGTAGACACAGCCAGCAGTGTGGGGGCTCCACTGTTGTAAGCCATTTTTTTGCAGTGCTCCGTCCTGGTTGTCCTCATCTCCTGAAAACAAGAGAATATAACCCATTAAAATGTCTCTTCAGGCACTTATGTGAAGAAAGCAACAAGGACTACAAAGCTGTTTGTTTTTTCATATAATTTCTAACTTTAAAAACACACAAACCGCAAGTTACAGACCAGCGTGAGCTTCAGTGTGCGTTTTTTTTTTGATGAATTAAGACTCATGAGGATTTATTAACCAAACCAAACTGTTGTTTCACCTTCATCATAGTGGAGTCTGAGGTTGCTTTGGGTTTAAGTAACAACAACAAAAGCAAATAAATCATTTAATAGAGTTAAATAATCCAGACTCTTTCCTTAAATGCTTGAAAATTTAGAAAGGATGTTTGTGGAGGAGAGAACGAGATGGAGAGAAACTGGGGAACCTTAAACCAGAGAGGGTTAAATTGAGAAAAAAAAGACTCCACTATATTATTTTGTTCGCAAAGGAACAATTGAACATTTATTTAGCCTAAATGGTGGATTTTTGCTCAATTTCTGGGTGTCTATGGGATCTTGATTATGTTATTTGATCCCAGAGACAGACTTACAGTTTTACAGACTAAACCAAATACATAAAGAAAAGTCTGTCCAAAGGCATTTATTAGTTTCTGACTCTTGTAAAGTGGGAAAAAAGTAAAATTACTGGATCTCTTTAACTAAATTGCACATATTTAGGCTATTCTATGTAATCTCCTTTGATGATTTTTTTCACTTCCATTTCCTGAACCTTCACTGTCACTGTTTGGAGGCCTGACTCCCACTGTTGAAAACCTCTGAAATAAGGGACAGATGCTTCAAAAGAGTATTCTACTGATTTAGCATTGCACTAGCATCGTCAGGCTCAAGATGAACCATTTTTAAAACAAAAGGCTCAAAACTGATGCCACAAAACCTGAGATATCATCATGCATACTTCTGTGTCAAAACCTGGCACCTACATTACCCACAATGCAACTCCACCGCCAACAGGTTGGTTGGGGATTTGGGTGTGTTAAGCTAGTTGTGACTAATGTGGCCTCAAACTGCTACTCTCAAGCAGAGCTGAGGAGTGAACTACAGATAACTGGTAAGTTTAGTTCTTTCTAACTCCACACCCTCAGATTTGTTTTGTTTATCAAACTTGTGGCGACATCACTTGAGGAAATTTATTCCCCAAGACTAGAGTAATTCGTAAGAGGTCTGAGAGATTTGAGGATAACCTCAGGCACTGCTGATGAAGATAAAGGAAATCAAACATGGAAGAGAAACATGGTGTGTTTTTAATTTTGATTTTCTAACAAAATCCCGCTACATGAACAATTTAAAAGATTTCAAGACACTCAGTGAATAACGGTACCTGTGTGAGTCTTGGTTTCTGCATACAGTGAACGTACGGCTTGGGGTTCTGTTCTATCTGGTCATTCACTGTTTTGTAGCAAACTGCGCAGTCCATCAGTGGCTGTGAAGTCATTAAAAACAACATGAGGATGCTGATGATGTTTTGAACACTGTGCATATAGATGTGAAATTAATGCTTCTCGCTCACCCTGTCGTTCCTGAAGGGGCACGTCTGAGGGTTTGAGTCAGTCGTTCCTTTGGCGCACCTGGTGGGTTTCAGGTGAAAGTGGTGGTAGAGGTACCTCACACCGAATCCAGACTGCAACAGAGCAGAGGGTTTTATTTATTATGAGATACAAATCAGCAAAGTAAAGTCAGTATAGAGTCATTTTCACATAATTAAACAAATTATGTTTGGGTTAAAATGGTTTGTTCATACAGGTAATGATGGAAGAAGTATGTAAGCATAGAAAAAATACCCTGTTACAAATAAAAGTAGTATTAGCATCAAAATATATTTAAAGTACCAAAAGTAAAAGTGCTCATTATGCAGAATGTCCCATTTCAGAATCATTTGTATTATATTACTGGATTTTAGTCTATGATGCATTAATGTGTAAATTACTTTAATATTGCAGTTAGTAGAGGTGGGACTGCCAAGACTGCCATTATAAATAAATAAGTAGATAAATCAAATAAAATACCGTAAATGACTGAATAAACTGATTAATATGCCACTAGATGCACCAAAAAATATACTGGAAATAAATGTAGTAAATAAATAAAGAAGTAAATTAAAATAGAAATGTCAATTTATGTCACATTTAATTAATTAATCAATTATCTTTCAATGTTATTTTTGATGCATTTAATGGCATGTCCAAAGATATAATAATAATAGAAAAAAATCATCTACTATGTGTCACGACAAATCTTTTGAATTTGAGGTCCAGTATTTTTAAGATCAGGCATCTGACAAAAAGGGTTAATTATTAATAACGGCATAACACAACAGTGACACGGAATTTAGACTATTGATTGAGTAAAATACTGAAACATTAACACTTAGTTTTGGTCAACTCGCCTCTATTAATCAAGTAATAAAAATAATCTCAAGAACATTCAATAAATTAGTTGATTTTTTAACTAATCGGTAAAGAGTTGTGAGATTAATTGAAAAGTGTTAAGTGTTTAGACGACTGCGGGCCAAGAAATCAGCAGGCACTGCACTGGTGCTACAAATGACACATTTAAGAGACGAGAGCAGTTGAGTTTCTGTTGCAGTTTGTGTGGGTTCATGTCCTATAATGCCTGTACTGTGATTGGCTGCGGGCTACTGCCACCACTGCCCAAAAGGTTAAGAAGAAAAGATAAGAAAATAAAGGGCAGTGGGGCGCCCTGGTAGCTCGTTTGGTAGAGCGTGCACGCCATGTACGAAGTATGAGTCCTTAGTGCAGTGTCTCTTGTTTGATCCCAGCCTGTGACCCTTTGCTGCATGTTGTCCCCTCTCTTTCTCCCACCCTTCCGGCCTATCTCCGTCCTCCCCTATTCATCCAATGAAGGCAAAAGCCCAAAGAAAATACAGGCAGAGGAAAGGGTTTCTACAGATACAAATTTCCACCACACCAGCACATCTTCACCAGGGAAAACAAGCGTATTGGTCGGCTGTGAGAGGAGCTTATTCCGATTTATATTTCCGCTTATTGTTAGGCAGCGACCTTTAGTTGGCAAAGGAGGTAATGCAGGAGAAGTATAGGGAACGACAAAGTCCACATGTGGTGGAGGTGGGGTGGGTGGAGGGCTCAAACAAACACAGGACTTTAACCCGCGAGAGTCTCAAACAAACAGGACTTTCACTGAATTATTTATTTCCTCTACCAGGCAGATCCTCACCCATCTGCCTCGGGTGGAAAGCACGTTCAACACCTGTTATTAAATATGCTATAGAAATTATCCAACTCGACTTGACTTACATAATACTGTTAAGCTGCTGTTTTTTTTTTAACTCCCTCGATTTGCCAAAGCTCGATGAGACATCTATGTCAGACCTGGAATCAAATATTATAGAGCTAGTTGAGGCAATCAAGGTATTTCCCTCTGGCAAAGCAGATCCAGACAGATTCGGTTGTGTCCTGTATGGCTTTACAAAAGTCTCTATGCCCCCTCTACTCGACGTGATTAATGACTCGTCACCAACAACAGATTGCCAGAATCCCTTTGTGAGGCAAATAAATTATATGTATGTTGCTGGAGGAAGGCAAAGAAGAAACAGAAACCAACAGCTAGAGGCCCATTGTCATACTCAATTTTGACCAAAAGTCAGTCACAAAAGAGCTAGCTAATAGATGGGTGGCAAAATATTTCAACTATTATACACCCCGACCAAACAGAGTTTATCCTAGGTATTTGTTCTGTAATGTGCGTCACTAATAATGATAAGAGCCTTTTTACCTATTAGCTATACCATTCAGGTTCAGACAGGGAGACCTACTGTCTCCCCAACTCTTTGATGTCTCTCTGGAGCCCCTTACACTAGGAATCAAGGGTCACCCTAATATCAGAGGTATTATGGTAAGAAACCTGAAAAGTCTTATTAGCCTTTACGCTGACGATACAGTATTATACCTATACAACCCAGAAACCTCTGAACCTCCCTTGTTAGAATTTGTTGAATCATTCAGTGAGCTCTTTGGCTACATAATCAACTGTGGTAAAAATGAGTTTATGCCTTTATCAGACAGTATGGAGTCAGACTTAGATATTTAGGACTCAAGATACCCCAAAATCCAAGACATTAATTTAAACTAAACTATGTTGATATGGTCACAAACTTAAACTAAACATAGAAAAGTGGAGGGTCCTCCCCCTTGTTATGATCGGGCGTATCAGTGCTATAAAAATGGTGTTTTTGTATCTATTTCAGAATTTACCAGTCTTCCTCGCTTCATCCTTCTTTAAAAAACACTTGATTTCATTGTTTTTCCATTTGTTTGGGGATTTAAAGCCCATCACATATCAAAAGTGCGTCAGCAAAAACCAACAAATGAGGGAGGCGCAGGCCTTCCTGTATTTAAGAGCTACTATCGGGC
This sequence comes from Lutjanus campechanus, assembly GCA_027495735.1. Classification (NCBI taxonomy): domain Eukaryota; kingdom Metazoa; phylum Chordata; class Actinopteri; order Lutjaniformes; family Lutjanidae; genus Lutjanus; species Lutjanus campechanus. The sequence continues at coordinate 23,634 of JAJHUR010137783.1, read as the reverse complement.
AGCAAATGCTTGAACTTTGCTGTATCGGTGATGGAAAGTCCCAAGTGAGACAAAATTGAAACTATAGGAGTAACATGTTCCTCCCTCTGCACTTTTTTCTGATACAGAATCACTTAACGAATTAATTGGTTCTAATTTCATTCTAAGACAGTCTCTTCTTAATCAGATAAAAAAAAAGTGTTGCAAAATGTTCCTACATACCCTCCTAACTAAAATATCATAAACTGACAGAACATTTCTTCTCGTCAGAGTTTATCTTGTCTGTCAGGATGTTTAAGTTCTTCGTGGTAACAGTTTATGCTGCAGATTATCAGCTCATATTTGTCTTAACTGCTTGATAACTGATCCTAAAGTCTTGTGGGACTGAGGAGTAGAAACATATTTCTGATTTGCAGCTGTTTCATGTTTCAGTGGTGCATTTTCTCCGAGCTAACTGAAACCATTTGGCAGTTTTTTGGCACCATGTCACAGGATTTCAGAGTAATCAATTTAAACTTTTAATGCAGTTGCCTTTCCTTGACTTTTGCCTCCCATAGTCCACACAGTTGCCTTGTGCAGCTGAAGAGAAATTGCCCCGAAAAGAAACAATATTCAATATTTAAACAATCAAATTAGTCAACCCTTTTAATATAAGGCAGGTAAACCAAACACACAGTGCAGCACCAGCAGAACATTTCTTCCCATAAGAGTTTATCTTGTCAGGATGTCTGGTTTAAATTCTATACGGGAAGTTTCTTATTTGGATATCGGCTCGTATTTGTCTTAATTGCTTGTGATCTGATACGATAATCTCGTGGGACTGAGGAGCAGAAACATGTTGCTGATTGTTGCAGCTGTTTCATATGTCAGAGGTGGATTTTCTCCAAGCTAACTGAGATCATTCAATATGAAATGTATGCAATGTATCATGTACTATAAGATCATCATATGTTTGTGGTGTGGGCGTGTGGCTGTCCTGTGAGAACCATGTATCTCTAAAAAGTAAACTTTTCTTAGAGTCAGAAAATCAGCCCTGCTTTCAGCTGTGTGATGGAACATTTTACAACTAATTCAAGAGGGGTTTTAAATAGTTTGTTTAGCTTAAGAAGCTGGAGAACTTGATCATATTCACAAAGGAATATTATACTGCTTAATCTTTATCACAAACATTCAAAATCACCACATTTTGAGGTTGGTGCTGTGCAACCAGCAGAACATTTCTTCCCCTGAGAGTTTATCTTGTCTGTCAGGATGCAGGTTTACATTATTTATGGAAACAGTATCTGCTTTGCATATGAGCTCATATTTGCCTCGACGGCTTCATAAATGATACTATCGTCTTGTCGGACCGATGAGTATAAACATATGGCTGTTTCATATTTCACCGGGGGATTTTCTCCGAGCGAACAACTGAAACAATTCAACAGGAGAATCATAAACTCTGCCAATTAACACCAGTGGGAAACTGGGCGTCTCTTTAAGTAAAAAAAAACAAAAAAAAACTTAATCTGTTCATTCCAGCAAAGACACACCTTATCATTAGTTTCCTTGCCAGTACTAAACCCCTGCTGAAAACACTTGAAGATTAAAAGCGCACTTGACCCAAAGCAGATGTGAAAACAAGTATGTGCTTGAAATTCCTGCAGGCACTGTGAGGCTGCCAAAACTTACACTCAGAAGCTTCCAGGAAACCAGTTCTGCTCCAGATTTGTCCTACTTTCATTCACTTTTCTTACTTAAGATTACAATAAAAGATCTGGATGCTTTGTTTTAAGTAGATGTTTTTTATTATCTCCTGAGGGCTTTCAGGAGAAAGTTTCTTAAAAATCTGCTGAGTCATTAATGTTTACTGAAGCTACTATGAACAAGCTGTCACACAGAAAATGTAATAAATCGAATATACACCTTCATTCTTCAGGCCGAGAACTGATTAAAGACCTGATAATTAAGTCATAAACAGATGCCAGGTTTACCTCAATGTCTGACTTCTCCAGACTCCTCAAAAAGCGAAAATGGTGGTGCACCCCGGCATGAGAGTTGAGTTGCTCTAACGCCAGGTCCACTCCCTTCTTGTAGCCATCAGGCAGATCAGTGTATGGATCCTGGGCCTCGGCAGAGTACAGCACAGCTGCGGCACAGATCAGCAGCACCAACCCAGCAGCCATCTTCTTCTGATTGTGTGGAGAGTAGAGCGGCTCGGCTCAGAGGGTAAACACCCGCCTCCCCCTTGTGGGATCAATACTCACTTCCAAAACAAGTCCTATTATGGCTGTGTGAGTAACACGCTGACCATCACCAGGCCTTCTGCACCAGCTGTTTACTCTCTATCTGCAAGTTCCCGTAAATCCCCAGGAGACGCAGATTAAAGCTTGTCTTAGCAAACACATTCTCCACGGGGAGTTTTGACTGAAGAAACTGCCTGCCAGAAGAGGAATTACACTCCTACCACTAAATGTTATTACAAAAGAGTCCTGGATTAGTCACCAAATTCCTGGAAACAACCCAACGTGCCATGAAAAGCGTTTTGGCTTGAACTAATTTGGCTGCGCGTCATTAGCTCCCTTGTTGTTGCATTAACAGGAAAGTGGGTCACTTATAAAAAACGGGGTTTTTTCTTTGTATGAAGTTGGTGAGCTGGTGAAGAAACAGTTTATTCTGAAGTGAAACTGAGTGTGCTGAGTTACGTTCAGTCACAGTTCCACAAAATCAAACAGCTTCAACACTTGTTGATTCATATAAACAGAGGCATTGATGTGGACAAGAGTTCATATACTTTAAACTTTAACTTCCTAACTTGCAGATCCTCTCTTAACTGTTTGGTAACCAGAGGTTATAACGGTTGGAACCTGATTTAGGGGGAAAAAAGGCCACTTCAGATGAACAAGTCAAAGGGCCTCGAGCAAGAATCACATACGAGTGATTTAGGAGAACTTGTCAGATTCACCAGTTTTCTTGTATTTTGAATTTTCTCTCAAATACGAACACAATTCACGAGGTCCAGACCTGTTGCAGGGGACGTGCAGTTATTCGGCTGTTATCCAAATGAAAAATAGATTTCACTTCATAATTATGTCGACATTATCCTGTTTGATAGCATTTCAAGTCATAAATTTCATAAATTCACACATAAAGCCGATCATCATTAACTTAATGATGTGCTGTTGTCTACTGTCAGGTGTACGGGCCGTGTACGTCCACATGCAGGTTTATGAAGTCTCAGCCTCACTTATTTTGTCCTCTGTCTTTGTGATGGAAACTTCCCTTTGACTTCCTCCTCCTGCTGCAGTCAACGTTCATCCCTCGCTGTGACAAGACGTTTTGACAGGCGAACAAATGAAACACACCGTTAACTTGAGCAGAATTATGAATTTCTCTGCTTTTGAACCTTGTTGGAGATCACAACTCGACAAAATATATAACATAGGTTAAGTCATTTTTAGACACTTTAATGTGGAAATGTTACATATTATACTTTTAACCCTAATCCATTTTTTACTTTAGTAGTCTGCCAAGGTGGAGCTAGTTTGACCTACTTTCTATACAGTTCAGTAGTTTACCAGTGGCTCCAAAACCAGGGTTCAGACCCCCTCCAAAGGGTCATAGGATAAACCTGAGCTGCAGTCAGGCAATTAACGGGAGGAAAGAAGAACTAAAGCTCTACTATACAAATCTGTATTAAGTTTTTAGACTTGCAGGCCAAATGTGGGCCGTGATAGAGCGCTGGGTGGCCCACCAAATATTTTCTTATTCACAATGAAAATAATTTGATTCACACTAAGATTTCATTGTTTGTTTATAAATAATGTCCCTTGGCTGTTACTTGAGAAGTTAAGTTTAAGTCACTGTAATTAGTCATTATGGGCTTTTAAATGTTTGTTCCTTTATCTGATAAATAATGTTATTATTAATGTTTGTTTATTAACTGGCCCGCTGTGTCTGATGGGCGGAGCAAGTTCACAGACTGAAACTGATTGTTCACAAATGAAACTTTATTGGTAGTTTGTGACACAAAAATCTCACTCATATGTAATTTAAACGTACCATATTACAGAAAGAACACTCATAAGGTTGTGTGAATATTAACAATTAATGTTGTAATCTGTTATAAAAAAAACAACAATAATCCCTCTCAGTCATCACTTGTCACTAGAAGTGTGTGATGGTGTCTGGATCTGCAGAGTTTATGCCTGAATTTTCTTATTTTCTCATTATTTTGCTATTTTCTGGACATTTTCTGGTGCATTTACAAACAGCAACTGACAAATCCTACAAATCCTGTCTTTAAAAATGATGAGAATAGCTTAAAAAAAAGGCACAAAGTAATGCTGAAAGGTGTCATGGTAGATACTAAATGAGTAATCCAAGCGTTCACTCTGATCCTATTGATGCCAGAAGAGTTGGAGCTCCGCTGCTGTAAGCCATTCTGTTGCAGTGGTCCACTCTGGTCGTCTTCATCTCCTGCAGTTCAGAGAAAAATAAATGGAAACACGTCAGAAACAGTCTCATTCAGTTCTACGCCATGTTTGCAGTCATTAAAGTGACCTCTCGGTGAACAGACTGACCTGCGTGAGGGCCGTTTTGTGCACGCAGTGAATATACGGTTTGGGCTCCTGTTCAATGTTGTCTTGAAATGTTTTGTAGCAGACTGCGCAGTCGATCAGCGGCTGCATGAATGCACACACACAAAGAAACAGCACGCAGACAAGTTAGAACAGGCACTCGCCCTTCAATCCTGCATATCACCGAGTTCACTAATCAGACAAAACTTACTCTGTCGTTTCTGAACTGACACCCCGTGGTGTCAGCCGTTCCTTTTTGGCAGTTGGTGGCTTTAAGGTAGAAGTGGTGATAGATATATTTCACATCAAAACCAGGCTGAAAGAGAAAGAAAGAAAGAAAGAAAGAAAGAGGAAGGAGGATGAGCAATTCTCAACCGCCTTCAGGGATCTTCTCTGATAAAATCATCACATTCTTTGATAATTAGACTATTTCCTGAGGATTTTAATCACTGCATTCTAGGAAAACAACCCGTAATGAGTTACAGCACAACAAAATTCTAAAATGTGACTCTGAAAAGCAGAAATTCTGGCAACTACCTCAATGTCTGACTGTAAGAGACTTCTGAAGAAGAGAAAATGGTGCTGGATCCCTGCGTGAGAGTGCAGCTTCTCCAGGGCCAGGTCCACTCCCTTCTTGAAGCCTTCAGGAAGTTTATTGTACTTGTTCTCCTGTGCATTGGAGCAAAAGAACAAGGCTCCAACGCTGAAGAGCAGCAACAAAGCAGCCATCTTCCTCCCTGTGTGTGCAACTATGAGGGTGAGTGGGTAGGGCGTCGGACCTCCCACTTAACTGTTGTTCTCCTGAGCAGGAGAGAACACCCAGCCCTCTTTCCCCTGAGGGGGGAAACAGTCTGGAAACACTTTTCTAAGCCCTGATTGTCTTTACTTGATTATTTTGATTCACAGCAGATTTTATCATGAGAATTTTAGTGTGATGCCCTGAGAGCTCAATGCACTGAAAAGATTTTAACTAGTTTCTGTTGCATTCTGTGCAACTATTTCTTAAACTGGGAAAACAATCACATTTGGAGATATTTTACTTGCATATATATATTTTTTTTCATAGTCTGGTCCCACTCAATAAGTAGTATAAGTATATAACCACAGATCTGAGGCATATCTCTCTCAACTCTTCCTCCAGATATATAATCATGCAACACTTTGCTCTCATTTTTATTAGTTAAATTAAAAGATCTAAGATTCCTTTTGTGCATATGCATTTTTTGCATAGAAACTCCAGCAGTGTTTTCCGGACTAAAAAACGACACTTGACCTTCAATCAGCATGAGGGTTAGACTGATTTTTCATTTTTGGGTGAACTATCCCTTTAAAATCCACGTTAGTGTGCAGGTGTAGTTAATACAGATGCTGATTAAACAGCAGGATTATTGCGCAGGTGTGTTTTGAACGGGTCACAATAAAAGGACACTCTGAACTGTGCAGTTTTATCTTGATGTTTATTAGGGCCTAAACTGTGGCTATTTCACAGAGGGCTACAGATACCAAACTTTTTTTTACCCAAGAGGGGAAAAGCATGACCTGCTCTTCATTGGTTGAGTTGACTAGATTTAGGCATGAGGAGATATCAGGGGAGACAAATATCTGTGTTCCAGCCTGTGTTTAATGTTTTTTATATGCCATCAACCTTCCAGGAACTGCGGATGAAAATGAGCCTCCATGCGTAAATCTGGCACATTTACATTGCTACGTTTTTAAGCCTACTACCACCTTAAAAACATAGTAAAAACTAGATGCAGAAAAACTTGTTTATGCTTTCATTTTCAGCAGGCTGGACTGTTGTTAACGGTGTCTTCACAGGTCTGAGCCAGAAATCAATCAGACAGCTGCAGCTCGTCCAGGACGCTGCTGCCAGAGTCCTCACCAACGCCAAGAAAGTGGAGCAAGTTACAGCCATGCTTAAATCACTGCACAGGCTTTCTGTGTGTCCAAGGACAAACTTTAAGCTCCTGCTTTTATGTTCTTTTGCTTCCACGACTTTTGAATGCAATTTCTGTAAGTTAGTTATTGGCTTGCTTTTAACTTTTGTTAATGCAATTTTAATGTTCGTTTAAAGTTTTATTTTAATGTATTTCTAATCACTTGTAAAGCACTTTGAATTGCCTTGTGTCTGATTATATAAATAAACTTGCCTTCCAAATGTTGCTTGCAGTGTTCTCGTGCTACACCCGCCAAGAGTGAAATCAAAGAGTGAAGTCAGCCAAATGGCCCCAGATTTGTCACTCAGATATATCTACACATGGCCACCAAATGTGGTTGCAAAGCACAAAGTATTCAGGGGATGATATTCTTTATAATATGAGCCCTGCACACAGCATTTAAGAAACTTTCAGGGCCAGATATAGAAAACTGTATGTCAGTGTGTCTTGAATGGGAGTTGTATCAGGGGGGTTACATATGATTCTTTTTAAAAATGTTAATTTAAAAAATATCAGACATGCATAATTCCTAACATAACTGTACTTAAATAAGTTCAATAAAAATATACATATACTGTAAGCTCAATTAAATCACATTTTCTATTCAGCGTTCCTCTTTTCTGTGAAGTTCTTAACTGACAAAAACTGCCAACGCAATCGTGTTCACTGAGCGGGAAGCCAGTCCTGGTGTTGAAACAGTAGTTCAACTGGAAACAGAGAAAGAAGTGAAAGTGAAAAAGTAAAATACTGACAGTGTCAGGAAAAATATGTATTAATCAGATCTATCTCATCAAGCTGACACTGATGTCACATGTATTGTACTTCTTTTATTTCAAAGGGGATACAGAAGTGAAAAAAAAGTTTGAGAACCACTGCTGTATGGAATATCATAAATCTGAAAGTAACTTTTTCCAGCTTGGTACAGCAGGTGATTGCTCAAAATTTACAGGAGGAGTAAGAAAAACAAAAAGATTTGGATCCAGGTGACCTAAAAGAGACTTCTGGTTCAGAAGTTCCTTGTTAGAGCGCCACCATCAGGCCAAACTGCACCAAATTCGACACTGCACTCTCTTTGGACCTCAGCAATAAATCTGTGAAGTGCAAATGTAATGCAAAGAACAGTCAGTCAGAGACTCCTTTCTTTATAGTTCGATGACCCAAGTTCTCATGTTAATTAATGTGCACTGTCCCTTATTAGATAAAATAAACATTTTTGGTTGCATACGGTATATTTTTTGCATTTAAAACACATTGCACACAATATCCTTATGTAATACACACTGTACAAACAATAAATCCTTCATATCTCTGTAAAACTGTCCTGTGAATATGCTGCTTGTATCCTGTGCAACCAAATCTCTGCAATTACTCATTTTGCAAGATAATATTATATCTATTTTTCTTAGTATAATGCTACAAACCATGTGTGTAATTAATAAATATCTTTTACAATTACATCTGCATAAATGAAAGGTGTATATAGCGTGTAGTTTATTTTAAATTAATATTTTATTATAATTTTATTTGTGCTAGAACTATTTTTCTACCTGTACTTTCGATCCTTGAGCTGCTATACATTTTTGCAGTGTTTGATCAATAAAGTTGATCTTATTTTATCATATTACTGTTTTCTAAATGCAGCATTTTCAGATTTTTGTGACATTTTCCTCGTCCGCTTCTGTTTTGTGGTTTCTTACATACAAAGACAACACGACCGAACAAACAATCGGGATAAATAGAAAATAACTTTTTATTTGTCATCAATATTTCAACCATTAATGTACAAGGGAACATCAGCAACAGCCTCTCGGCCTTTTGTATTGCTTTTGAAATGGAACAACATTATCAGCGTATCAGCATTTTTCACGACTTTGACAGATACTTTGGCATACACACAGATTACCTTCACTCCATCCACAGGCACAATAAGCAAACATAAAAATGACACTGCCTACTTCTCATCAGCACCCTCCTTCATTGTCCATGGCCATGACGCAGCCAAAATGTGTGTGTACATTTAAAAAAAAAAAGACAAAAGGTTCTGTGACAAATAAATCTTCAAAAACAGCAATAATGCCTCATACTGCAACAGATAAATAATGGAGAGATGTTTGATTCATGAGTGCAAACTATTGTAACACGTGTGTCATCTCCTCACAAACATGACAGACACTTGCAGCTGATCACTTCGTGGTCCCACAGGCACTTGAGATTTTGTGACACCAAACAGGCACAAGATCACAAACGACAGTCAGGCTGAGATGGGACAGTTCAGAGGGAAAAAGTTAAGTGTCTGAAACACACGCACACACGCACACTCGAGAGTAACAGAGGACCGAAAATTTAAGGTATTTGACACAGTCAAAGCTTTAACCAATCCATGTCACACTGATACAACATGACACAAAACAAGAAAAATACATACATATATATTTTTAAAATCCTTCCCTCTCAGCAGTAATGCATGAATATTGAGATTGTCTACACAGCGTGTGTGGAAATTTGGTCGACCGTGTTCACGTGAACGTGAATGAAATGTTTAAACAATTAGTCGATGCCAAAAAAAAAAAAAAAAAGAGCAAAATCATGATAAAATAAGGAATGTTAGACTATGAAATTTACTTGATTTTACGCTAACAACAGTGTTAGGAGACGTGAGATGGCTGGACTGCAGCTTATTGTTCTGATCACAACACTATTTACACGAGACATTTGGCACTTGGACAAAGAAACCAATAAATTACAGTGATTCCCATAAATCAACCACACCCAAGTGAGACCTCAAAACATTAGTACATTAGTGCCCAAAACATGTGCATGGAGACATTTAGAGTATATTTATTATTATGCCACTGTGTTAATCTTCTCCTAAAAATGTGTTAATATGACGTTATGGCATTAGTGTAATGACAAACTGCATTTTTTCTGTATTTTGTCTTTTTCTTTTTTGGTACGATATCATTATCACAGTCCTGCATGATCTCCCTCTGCTGGTGACCTTAATTCACTGCAGATAATTTGACATAAAAGCCCAGTTATATCATCTAAACTGCTGCGTTTGAGTACAAAAAAAAAGTATTTTTAAAGACTAAAGGCTAAAAATCACTCACAGGAGCTCATTCGAGAAGCAAACTAAAGCAACACTGATATTTACTGGATTCAAGAGGACGCTAAGGAGATAAAATGATCACGTAAAATACAGTCATTGTTCAGATTTGGTGTCTTTTTAAAAAAAAGTGCTACGAGCTTCCGGAGGCGGTTAAAGTGATCGGCTGTCTAAAATAAGACAGAATGAGGAAAAAAACACCTCTCAGTATACCTTTTTATTTCCTTCATAAGGCGCTTAGTGAGCTTAAAACATGAAAAAAAGCGACACACTTGAATAGCAATAACTCGGCATGTTAATATAAAAGAATAAATCCCATTTATCCTCCACATATTCAATGTGAATCAGAGCAACCTTTCAGGGCTAAAAAAATTAATCAGTCTTGCGCATCTATCATCTACGGTGATTTAATTTAGAGCTTGAGATCACGTCACTTGATTTGGAATCTCTTGTCCCCTGAAATATATATTTTAAAAAGTATATTATGAGTTGAACTATCTGTTTGATCTCCTCAGTTGGATTTCAGTCGCCCAACAACAACAATCTGATAAATAGTTAACAACCAGACCTCCGACATACTGTACGCTAACGTGTCAGCGGTGCACAGTGATGTGGCATCGAATCGTGAGTGTTTTTATACGGTAGCATGATTGACAGCTTTTGGTGCGTCCACTAACAGAAGCTGAGTGGTGATACGGAGGCTTGTCGCAGGTTACACGGGCATGTGCATCTCCGAGTACTCATCGTGACAGTCGCGCTCGTCAAACTTCGGCTCTGCGTCGTCCGCATCCAGCTGGAGGGGAGAGAGGAGACATCAGGGTTAACAATTTGAATATTTTTCATTTCACAATATATGTAAGAATATTTTGTTACAACAGACATTTTCTTAAAAGAATTAGTTATTCTCATTTAGAGGAATCATGAATATATTTTGGTCTGTGGTGTAATTTGTCAGATGGTTCAAGATTATCTTTACTGTCGCTGTGCACCAAAGGTTCTCATACTGACAGAATTCAAAAGGACAAATATCAGCAGCAACAAGAAGAAATAAATCACATAACCAGTGCAAGGACATTTTCTGTATATTCCTAATGTTTAGTCTTACTGAAGAAAGTTCCTACATTTTGCTTCAAAGCAAAAATCATGGTAGTTGCATTAGAAATCTCTCTGCATGACACCAGATTGGGCACATTTAAACAAAAGAATAAAGAAAATCAGTAAATCATAAAATTCTGACAATGCTTCATGCTGATGAATCCACTTTTGTATCTTTATCATCAAAACCAGTGCACAACTATCAGACAACTGAGAACAATATGATCGATATCATGTGAAATATCACTTTTTTCAACATGTGCAATATTACAGTCATTACTTTTCTTTTACTTATCTTACTTTTTCTTCTTCTATTAGGCACTGATTTTTGCTTTTACTCCTTATACACTTTATATTACTCTTTATTCTTATGTAACTGTACTTTATGAACAATCTCTGGCACAAAAATATCCTTTGGGAATAACAAAGTTCTATCTTCCATATGATGTCTTTTGTGCTTTTTAATAGTTCCTCCTTTCAATTAATATTTCTAATGACATAATTCAAACAAAAAACTGACTAATGTACGAAGAGTTTGCCAAACATACAATCATATACTAAAATAAGATAATGTGAAAGAATCAAATTCAGCAATAATGTCTTTTTTTCATAGCTTTACGCAATAATCCATATCACCTTAATATTCCTCTGAATCTGTCCAAAACATCAGTGTGAATTCACAAGTATAGATTATGATTCTAATTGATCATGATCAATTATACCATTGCTGAGATAGATTTTGTGAAAGTTTAATGATTTTCTGTTATAAAATAGAATTTTAAACCACAGTTCTGTTGTGACATTGCTGCAGCAGAGGCAGTCGTGCAGGCGTATAAAGCGGCACATTGCGCCCTCTTGTGGTCCACTTACACATGCAATCTCTCTGGGGGTGAAGATGCGGCGCAGCAGGAACATCTTGACAGGGACAGTGAGGATGAGGACGAAGGGGAAAGCCAGCGACGCCTGGGTCGACATGACGGCCCACAGGACCCCCAAACACACCAGCTGGATGCAAGTGAACAGATGCATCCGCAGCGTACGGACCTGGAGGAGACAAGAGGTTTACAAAGTTTTACAAAGAAACAATTGTTGTTCACAATATATAATTAAGACTGCTTAAGATGTAGACAGATGATTTGCATCATTTAGTTGTGGATCTGTTTTTTGATCCAATGCTCCTGTCAGTAAGAACTTTTAAACTTAGCCGATGACTAGAAGAATCAGTCTAAAAGGAGAAACGCTCGTCTCACCTTGCGTACGTAGGTGTGGTCGGGGTGATACTTTGGTGGCATGAGCAGCAGCATCATCCTCTCTGTTAACTGGATACCATTGAGTGACATCACACCCATGTAGAGGAAGATGCCAAACAGCACGGCGAGGGGGATCTGACGCAGCAGGTCGCCTATCACAATGGACAGACCTGAGCAGAGGAAATTAAATGTTAAATACGCTTTAAAACTGTGCATTATTAATTTTCAATACTTGCAAAGAGCAGAAGTTTCAGTGTCACTTACCAACCATGATGGCCACCAGGAGCCCAGTGACCCTCTGCTCCTTCACCTCCTGGATGCGAGGCTTGTCTCCGGGGGCGACAGCCTTGCTCATGACAGTCAGAGCGTTGACGTGGGTCACTGAACGAACGGTGGCGGCGGCCATCCACGGCAGGCCGAACAGAGCGGAGCTGCCGCCCAGCACCACGATGAGCAGCAGGTCCAGATGGAAACCAGAACCCTTCACCAGCATCCGCTCCTTCTTACTCACAATCAGACTGCAAACACAGACGTAAACAACAGGGTCTGGATGAGTCGACCAGACGTAAGGTCGAGTTTGTTGATGTGTTCATAGCAGACAGCTGCCGAGCCAACTGTGAGTTTTTATTAAACTTTGATTTAACAAACACATCTTCAACAAACACAGTATTTTCCACCAATATTGTACACAGCGCAATTAAAAAATACAGAAT
>JAJHUR010137783.1:0-10975 GCA_027495735.1 Lutjanus campechanus | reverse complement strand
GCACATTTAAACAAAAGAATAAAGAAAATCAGTAAATCATAAAATTCTGACAATGCTTCATGCTGATGAATCCACTTTTGTATCTTTATCATCAAAACCAGTGCACAACTATCAGACAACTGAGAACAATATGATCGATATCATGTGAAATATCACTTTTTTCAACATGTGCAATATTACAGTCATTACTTTTCTTTTACTTATCTTACTTTTTCTTCTTCTATTAGGCACTGATTTTTGCTTTTACTCCTTATACACTTTATATTACTCTTTATTCTTATGTAACTGTACTTTATGAACAATCTCTGGCACAAAAATATCCTTTGGGAATAACAAAGTTCTATCTTCCATATGATGTCTTTTGTGCTTTTTAATAGTTCCTCCTTTCAATTAATATTTCTAATGACATAATTCAAACAAAAAACTGACTAATGTACGAAGAGTTTGCCAAACATACAATCATATACTAAAATAAGATAATGTGAAAGAATCAAATTCAGCAATAATGTCTTTTTTTCATAGCTTTACGCAATAATCCATATCACCTTAATATTCCTCTGAATCTGTCCAAAACATCAGTGTGAATTCACAAGTATAGATTATGATTCTAATTGATCATGATCAATTATACCATTGCTGAGATAGATTCTGTGAAAGTTTAATGATTTTCTGTTATAAAATAGAATTTTAAACCACAGTTCTGTTGTGACATTGCTGCAGCAGAGGCAGTCGTGCAGGCGTATAAAGCGGCACATTGCGCCCTCTTGTGGTCCACTTACACATGCAATCTCTCTGGGGGTGAAGATGCGGCGCAGCAGGAACATCTTGACAGGGACAGTGAGGATGAGGACGAAGGGGAAAGCCAGTGACGCCTGGGTCGACATGACGGCCCACAGGACCCCCAAACACACCAGCTGGATGCAGGTGAACAGATGCATCCGCAGCGTACGGACCTGGAGGAGACAAGAGGTTTACAGAGTTTTACAAAGAAACAATTGTTGTTCACAATATATAATTAAGACTGCTTAAGATGTAGACAGATGATTTGCATCATTTAGTCGTGGATCTGTTTTTTGATCCAATGCTCCTGTCAGTAAGAACTTTTAAACTTAATTTAATACATTTTATTCTTCACAGGCAGATTTCTAAAAAGATCTTGAAAATGGTTGTTGGTGACTGGAAAGGGTGCCTGCAACATTTTTATATTTTATAATTTAGCCGATGACTAGAAGAATCAGTCTAAAAGGAGAAACGCTCGTCTCACCTTGCGTACGTAGGTGTGGTCGGGGTGATACTTTGGTGGCATGAGCAGCAGCATCATCCTCTCTGTTAACTGGATACCATTGAGTGACATCACACCCATGTAGAGGAAGATGCCAAACAGCACGGCGAGGGGGATCTGACGCAGCAGGTCGCCTATCACAATGGACAGACCTGAGCAGAGGAAGAAGTGGGAAATTAAATGTTAAATACGCTTTAAAACTGTGCATTTTTAATTTTCAATACTTGCAAAGAGCAGAAGTTTCAGTGTCACTTACCAACCATGATGGCCACCAGGAGCCCAGTGACCCTTTGCTCCTTCACCTCCTGGATGCGAGGCTTGTCTCCGGGGGCGACGGCCTTGCTCATGACAGTCAGAGCGTTGACGTGGGTCACTGAACGAACGGTGGCGGCGGCCATCCACGGCAGGCCGAACAGAGCGGAGCTGCCGCCCAGCACCACGATGAGCAGCAGGTCCAGATGGAAACCAGAACCCTTCACCAGCATCCGCTCCTTCTTACTCACAATCAGACTGCAAACACAGACGTAAACAACAGGGTCTGGATGAGTCGACCAGACGTAAGGTCGAGTTTGTTGATGTGTTCATAGCAGACAGCTGCCGAGCCAACTGTGAGCTTTTTTTTAAACTTTGATTTAACAAACACATCTTCAACAAACACAGTATTTTCCACCAATATTGTACACAGCGCAATTAAAAAATACAGAATACTGAAGTCTAGAATGATACGGATAAAAGCAAATACCACAATATGTTGACTAATATCATAAAACTGTGACTTTGCTCTAGTTTAGGCTGTAAGACTTCCACTTTCAAATCAGTTTTCAGTTCTTTAGTAGCCGAATGAAATAACAGTTGTAATAATTTGTAAAAACATCCTTTTTAAGTCTGTTAAACTGACTCTTCAAGTATCATTATGGGACACAACGCTGTCATAATCTGATGATGTTCGTGCATGGTGCGAATCACAGAATAACAACTCACGTAGTGATCTGAGTCTCCATGAAGATGAGGATGAAAACCAGCAGAGCGGGCAAACAGCAGGCGAACATCATCCAGATGGGGAATTCACCGTCCGAACCCAGAGGACTGATGATCCAGCCCCGTTTACTGGGACTCGTCACAGAGAAACCACGAGGAACGCTCAGTTTCTGCACAGAGGACGACGACAGGAATGAGATGATTGTCTGTGATGTCAGTCTTTGTTAAAGGTCAAACATTTATATAAGATTGAGTGGTAATATCTGAATCTTACCTGTGTGTATGTGTCATTTATACTGTAATCCACCAGGACCATGATGAGGATGGCGATTGGTACGCCGAAATCTCCAATAACCCTGCGAAACTGAACCACAACGGATATGTTTGAGCAGAAATGGCAACATCATATATTATATCCAACAATAAAGAAAAAAGGTTATATTGAAAAGCTCCAGAACTACGTGGGCCTTGATGCAAGATTGTTTTGTCAACTAATGGTTCCAATTTCAAAAATTAATTTCAACTTTCAAACCCATGTGGACCAAGTCTTTAACCAGTACCTCAAAATAAGACAGGAAAGGTACATATTCATGTTTATTCTCAGCCAGGAAAAATAAAGGAAACACATGTATGATTAAAATAAATCGGATAATGTGTAGGACATCATTTTAAAGCAATTTTATATGTGTTTAAACATTATTTTGCATGCTGCAGCAGGTTTGCAGCATGCAGCAAAACTTGAACTCTGTTCTATATCTGCTGCAGCTGCATCGTGCTGCATTCACATCTGGAGTAAATACACGCAATTCACTACCATTCTTATTAATGTATTTTAGCTGCTGTGGATGCTGCACAGCAGAGGTACAGCAGTACACCTACGATTTTGCTTGAATTAAATGAACTTGGAGGATTGTCTTGTCAACTGGAGTATTTCAAATTGAGCTTTAGAATGACCTTTTTTCATATTTCATTATTTAGGTGGGCATATTTAGACTCTCAAGAGTTTTAGTTGCAAGAATTGACTTCACAAATTATAATAAAAATATTGAAATTATAATAAAGTGAATTTATCTCCTCACCCTCCCTGGGAAGAACGCGCTGTTCTTGAACTTCCGCAGGTAGAACGCGATGAAAAACGTTCCAGCCATGAGAACCAAAGAGAGCAGCGCGGTGTTGGGCTCTCCTCGGACCGTCACCGTCACGGGCTGGGTGATGTTGCTCAGGACGAGCGTGATGTTCTCTGCCGTGGCGTCCCCGCTGTCCGTGCCGTTGTCGAGGGAGCAGCGTTTCAGCGGGTGCTCCTTGAAAATCTGCAGCAAGAAACAGAGGGTTCAAATTAATGCACATTATTACACCACAGAATACACAAACAAATATGTACGCGTATATGTACACTTTCTTATTATTTATCACTCTTTTAAATACCACAACCACACTTTCTGGAAAATGAGATTATCCTGCAGCCAAACACCTTTCAAGTCTGTGCCATAAAAATCTAAAAATAGCAAACCTTCCAAAATCATAATCCTGGATAATAGTTAAAACTTTTAATCCATTTAACTTTCAGGGCAAATCAATCTCAACAGATTTCAGGTGCACTTGCTAGAAAAACATACTCATTTCGACCCCGAGGTTTGAACACTGTCCAAAGATCAGTCTGTTCGGTTTAGTGTCGGGGACGTGAACCCGCAGCGCGCCAACAAAAACTTTTTCTAATCAGGAGTTGTTATTTCAAGTCTCAGGTGTACCCTGCCGAGCTTGATGAAGGTCTCGCAGATGAAGATGAGGGAGATGAGGAAGGAGAAGATCTCCTGGGTGAAGCGGGAGACGAAGCGGACCAGGAAGCTTCCCTCGAAGGCCACGGTGACGATCACGATGATGATGAGCCAGAACCCGATCCAGACGCGGCCCGTCAGGTACTCCATGTTGTTTGCTTTGCAGAACTGAACAGGACACAGAGAGAAGAAACTCTTCATCCACTGGAAAATTTTCACAGCAGCAATCTCTAACAGCTTCTTACTATGAGTGATGGGTAAAACAGAACAGTTGTGATTATTTTATATGAGATTTCTGTACTTTTTGTTTTATTTACTAGTTTGAAGTGGGTGGACTGGAAAGGGGTGCTGTCACATACATTCTGCACCAATCAGGATTCAGTAACATTTGAATTATGATCTATTTAAGTCTAACAGTTGCGGAGTTGTTTGCTTGTGCTGCGAGGTCACTGTCAATCAAATCTGAACAAAACACATCTGCATTTTTGAGCGAGTCCTTATTGAGCAGATTTTTTAAAAACTTACACTGTAAAAAGCTTCTTCAAAGACCAGCAGCGGTCCGGAGAACCCCACAACGAGTAGCGGCTGCGCTCCGAGTAAGCAGAAGATCACACCCTGCACTGCTGTCGACACAATCAGCTCAGAAACACCGATCAGACCCTCCGTCTTCTCACCTAGCAACAGACAAACACAGCTAATTAGCGTCATAATGACAGACAGGGTTTAAAGGTTCATCAGCAGATCATAGAGCGAACCGTCAATCAATACAAGAACGTGAAAGGGATTTGACATGTGAGACGATCGGCTGTGAGTACATCGAAACTCGACTCTTCTTTCTCATGTTCAACTCACCCAGCAGGCCTCCGAATGTTATGGCCGGAGAGAGGGCAGCAAAGTAGATGAAGATGACAGCAGCCATGCACTGACTGTTCAGAGCGTCCTTGAAGTCACTGAGGTACTTTGGGTAACGGCGCCGTACGTCTCGAACCAGCCCGCCGAAGGGGCGTCCGGTGCGCTTTAAAGGATCGTCCGACTTCTTCAGAGGTGTGAGGAGGGCCTCTGTGTGACGGAGAGAGCAGGTTAATCATGGAACAGCTTGCTTTAATACGACCACAGATATGATACGTGAGGAGGTGCTGACCTTTTTCTTCAAGGCTTTTAGGCTCCTTGGCCAGTTTGTCGCCCTGCTCCTCCCTCTTGCGCAGCATCTCCCTCTGAAAGCGAGCGACCGAGCGCAGCAGCTCGTCACCTCCCATCTCCGACGGCGGCAGCACGATGCTGCAGTCCAGGAAGCTGTTGATGGCGTTCAGCAGGTCCTGCCTGTCGTCTGCCAGGTACGCTGCCTCGTGGAATTGCTGGATGAAGATTCAGACGTAAACAAATTTAACCAATAAAATAACCAATGAGGGGGTCCTAGTCTATATTTTCCTTCTAAACTACTGTTGTTCAGCTGCTGTTTGAATGTCAGATGAACAGAGGCTCTTGAAATGTGTGATCCGGGTTTTGTATTAAAATAATAACGTTTTAAAGACAGAAAATGAAAATCCTTCCTTCGCTCACCTTGTCAGACATGAGTGTGGAGATGGAGCGTCCAATCTGGTGGTAGTCCATGCTGGTGGTGGGGGGTCCCAGCAGAACGAAGAGGAACCTGACCGGAACAGGGACCTCGAGGACGGACTCCAGCTCCACGGCCTCCTGCAGCCGCACAAACGCCATGGTGGGCTGCTCCAGGAAGTCCACGCTGCCTGGAAGACGGCGAGACAGAACAATCAACACACAGAGAGAAGTGTTTCAAGGTGTGTGTGGTTTTTGATGCTTTTAGTGGGAGATAACTCACCCACGAGGACGACAGTGGCTTCAGCATTTTCGGGAATCTTCTCCAGCAGCTTCAGCTCATGTTTGGATTTGGACCGATGCATCCCGGTCACCAAGTTTGGCTCCTTCTGCTGCAAATGGAAAGCAGTTCAAGAAGTGAAATGGTGATGATGAAGAATGTTTGTAACGGAGTTTGTTTGTTTTTTCAAAACTAGACTCACTTGCACCTCGTTTTTCTCCATGTCGATACGTGTGTCGGTGTCCCCCGTTATGTGTGTGGCGCCCATGAGCGGGTCGGTCACTGATGGCTCTGGCTGATGGGTGTGATTGGCACTGTGGTGGTGAGTTATCAGACTGCCCAGGCTGGCTGCGGAGATGTTTCTGGGGAAAGGGCTAGTGTGCTCCTTCTCATCGCTCGGGTGACTAGGGGAGGCAGGGAGAGGAACAGTGAGGGCGAGCAGGAGGAAGAGAGGCAGAGCCCAGGCATGAAGCCATCTAATAGCAGCCAGGAGGTGTGCAGCAGTGAGAGTAGAGAAAGTTTAATCGCTACTCGAACAAACAAACATACATTATGTAAGGAATAATGTATAATGAGCAGGTCAATATTGCAAAATGAACCCCAATAGGGTGGTGCAGGACCCAGACTTAAAGTGGAGGGGTCTTAAATCACACTGAAGGTGTTTGCTTTGCATGGCTACATAGCAATGGTCTGTTTTTCAGAAATAACAGACCTTAGAAAACTGTAGTTGACCAGTCAGAATCTACCTTGTTAAGAACGAGCTGCAATAATTGCCAATAATTAATAGTAAGAGTAAAAGCTTTTAAAGTCAAAATGTCATCTTGTGTCATTATGCACGCTGTAATGGTTATAAGCAGGAGCAAAAAAGGTAAAAAATATTCAAAAATAATTGAAAGGGTAATAAGAGTTAAGTGTTAGACATTAGTCTTTCAAACTATTCCAGAAACTCAAGTCCTTTGACCGCCAGTCTTGGCATCGCTCCAGACTGGGATTTGCGGAAAGCAAACTGAACGTGTTGGCTTTAACTTCTGTACCATCTTACTAAAGTGGAGGCATTCTGCCCCTCCTTCCCACTCACACTGGATTAGAGACATTATGTCCTGCATGAATCTGGAGAAAAACCGCTCGAGGAACAGAGAGTAAATTTTACAAAGTGTGGCGCCCCACGACAGCAATCTCTGAGTATTTAATATTTTTTTATTTATTTTTTCTGCTACTATTAAGGTATATTATAGATATTTCCTCTGTGTTTGTCTATGACTTTATTTATCCACAATCTAGTCTATATCTTTTGTGGTTGGTTGTGTGTTTATTTTTGTTCTGGCAAATTGTGACAAGGGTGAGTGTTGCTTTCCTTGTACAGTTACTGATTATTTGTTATCGACAATCAATAAAAAGGCCTTTGAAAGAAAGAAAAAGGGGTAAGAAGTATGATTTTTCAACTTATAATTGTGAAATGTTTACAGACACCTAAATGAACACAGAGATCATGTTACAGTCTTAGTGTTGATGTGAATAAAAGAGATTTTTCCTTCCTTAAATATTAAATAAACAAATTTGTGCAACAGAAATACATTTTTTTTATTTTCTTATCCCTTAAATAATCTTGCACTTTAATAGCGTAAACAGTTTTCAGTATTATAAACTGCAAATAAATCTGTGTGCTTCAGTCCTTTTTTGCTCTGAAGGTTGTTTGGCGAAGCAGCTCATTCAGCCGCACATTGCTGGAGGATGCAGGCGAACCCCTCTTCACCTCATCTCGCATCTCTCAGATTTAACTCGGGACCTCCACAGGGGTCCTGACTGACAGGCTGGTAACGAGCGATATCTGGTGTATGAGCGAATTCCCTCCAGACATGTATTAAGACATATTGTACAAGTTGTCTGCTTGGAGCAATAATGTCTGTCTGATACTTGCTTCACTGTACGGACTGATCTTTGTGTAAACATCCAACAGTACAGGAACAAGGAAAAAGGAACAAGGAACAAGAGGAAAAACATATTTTTTTTAATACAGGGGGGCTTTAATATCCTCTTGAGGAGAAATCCCTGCTTGTTTGTTGCAGTCTGGTGCTGTGAGTCACCTGTGTTTGAGCAGCAGGGCCCTCAGGACGTTGGCTCGGTCCTCAGCTTTGATCTGGTCAGAAATGATCATCTGCTCCACCACCTGGTGGGCGATGCCAGGCAGGGTCTTCTGGTCCAGGTCCAGCAGCACGGCACCTGTGGTCAAACACATGCTGAGCTCAGCACTCACTGACTTTTAGATCATGTCCAGAATTAACTTGGTTTCTAACTCTTACCGTGTGAGATGGTCTTTCGGAGCTCCAGCAAACTGCGGAAAGACAGCGAGGCCACGTGAGGTTTCCCCCAGCGGTCGGTCTCCTCCTCCACGTCCTCCTCAAACTTGATCCATCGAGCCGTCTCCTTCCACTGCATCTCCTGGTTCTTGTCCATGGTCAGCTCGTTCAGCTCCACAAACACCTGGAAACAAGGTCACAGAGGAGCACACGCAAGTGGAGGTCAGATATGGTAAGGAAGATCCACAATGTCCACACAGAACGACATGCACCCTTCAGCATGTGCCAAATATTCAACCTGAGGGGATAGTTCAGATTTTTTAAAGTGGGGTTGTACTCATCCATAGTCAGCGTATTACCATTTACATGTATTTGTTCACAAGACAGTCTCAATGCAGTGTCTACGTGTTATATGTCTTTATTACATAAACTAGTTAAATACTCAATTCTGATTGGTCAGCTACAGGATTCTACGGTCTGTTATCTCTGTATAATAGACTTTGCTATGGACACAACTCTGATTATTAGACTTGGGGGGAGGAGCAACAGAAACATTTTTAAATCAACAAAATCATTTTTAAAATCAATATTTTGTCTCAAATTATTGTTTTTTTGGAAAAATAACCCCCTTCTGGATGATTCAAGACATCTCTGCCTGCATTACCCTGTTGGGATTTACTTCATAATAATGACCTGATCACTGGATTATACTGCAATCTACTGTTGGTAAAACACTGACTATGGATAAGTACCTCATAAAACCCCACTACAAAAAAACTCTGAAATATCCCTTTAATTGCCTCAAAGCACTTTGAATTTAGCCAGTCGATAAACTTTTGCACAATTTTGCATGTCAACAAGAGAAAACAGACTCCATGCTTACCAGGATACCAAGTGATTTATTTAAATTCACTCAACACACTACAGATAAATCTTATGTTATTACCCTAAAGCAGATGTTCAGTTTAGAAAACGTTGCATAAAAACAGCCAATGAAATCTTAAAAACTTAATTTAAATGCAGAGACCACAATCTGTTCTGCAACTCTAAGCATCAAATATCTGTTAACAGGTTATTAAACGAACACCATGCTGGTCAGTCAAATCTGCTGTCAAATATTAAAAAAAAAACAGGCTGGAAAACGTTCCTTAATTTATCATCCTGTGCAGAACTACACCTGCTGCATGCCTGTGGAATCACGCTCACACGGCTCAAACCTGACTCTGGCCGGTCACCCAGCCTCACCTTCTGGTACCGGGCCATTTGACCGGTGTCCGCGTCCAGCAGGACGCCTTCAAGCCGCGAGGCGGAGCGGTACACAACCACCGGTAACGGCTGGAGGAGCAAGACGGTGCAGGAGAGGACTCAAACACTGACAGAAGCGACAGCAGCGGCAAAGAGGACGCGACCCTCACGTTTACACACATACCCACAGGTGACTCTCCCTCTCATCACACACACACCTGACAGGGGACCTGTTGTTTACTGGGGCTGCTGGGGGCTCAGGGCTGCTGTGTATGAGAATGTGTGTGTGTGTGTTGTGTGTGTGTGTGTTAATAAAACATAGCTCTCCCTCTCTCAGGAGCTCCCAGTGTCCGGTTACCTCACCTCCTCTCCCCCCTCTTTTTTCCTCTCCGTGTGTGAAAGGAAAGAACTCATTCATTCATTTTTAATTGTCTCCTTCCCTGCCTGTCCCATCCACAAAAGAGACGGGGCAGAGCCACATCTGAGAGAGGGACAGAAGGGAAAACATGCCCCAGGATTTACTACGATTTATACTTACTTTTGGGGCAAATTAAGCAAAGTCTGAAGTAGAAAATTAAAATTGAAACATAGGACTAAAAAGCCCTCCCCCTCAAGAACTTCCCCGTATTGAAACAGAATATAAAAAGCCCAGTCAGTCGTTGAATAACAAGTTTTTCATTTAGATAACTGCAGCATTTGACATCTGACTACTGCAAATATTGGGCTGTTTTATCTCTCTTTTACTGAGGCAAAGAAATCATTAGCAGCAGAAAACATTTTTTGTAGAGTTACTGCAGAAGAAAATGTTGATCAGAAACAACAAAGACCAAATTTTCTCTGTTAATTATCATTGTAAATTGAATATTTGATACAAATGTTTATGCATGGTAACATTAATGTTTAATACAAAGTTTATCACTTAACGTTAACTTGCTGTTAATTTAATTGGTTATTTTTGTTTTTATTTTTTCTAAACTTTTTTTTTTTTTTACTTATTTCATGATCAAAATAAATCTATTCTTATTTAATTGGATCTGGGAAACTGCAATGGGAATTTTCTGACATTTCATTGGCTATTAGGATTAAGGATTCATTTAATTCAATTTGATGAATTACAGCCCTAATTTTCATATATTTTATTCCTCAAGGGCCAATTTCTTAAAATCCTGGCTGTTGGCTGTTGCTGGAAATGAGCACTTATAACCTTCTGATTTCATAATCTAGTACAAGTACCGGAAAATATCTGAAAATAGTGTTTTTTTTCCCATCAACACCAACATCAATTATTTAATTTCTAAAGATTCTACCCCAGCTCTTTATGTCTATTGTGAATCTACCAAACTGAAATGACAAAAGTCCACGTTTAACAAAATAAATACAGGTACTGATGAGACTGAAAAACAATAAGCTAAAACCATGAAACAAACATCATCAGACTTTGGCATTTTAGAGAGGACGGATGACAAAGAGAGCTCTGGGACGTGTCTCACCTCATGTGGGGTTCGATCCTGTTTACGGCTGCGAGTGGTCGGCTCTTTGTGGTCTTTGCCGATGTGCACCACTT